>JASVER010000006.1:15212508-15345008 GCA_030449065.1 Oceanodroma leucorhoa | reverse complement strand
CTGATAATATTTGACATACTGTTCCATACCTGTGATAGTATTTGACCTTAAGATTTCTTTTTGTAGTTATTAAATGTTTAATCTTTAGTAGTATCATTTGCACTAAGGAATATAGTTAAGCAAGAACTCTAAAGTCAGTATTTTAAAAATGYTTTCATACCGTTTGCTCACTTTATCTATTTTTTATTTGCAGTTGAAAAATGAAGAAAAAGATACATATGAGGAAAACCTCCATTACCCTTTTCTTCTCATTTTAACCAAACACAGATAGATGACGACACTTTTTTGTTTGTTTTAAGGTGGACTACTGAAAAGTAATCCATGTATGTGGATGGTCAGGGAGTGAGGAGGGTTCAGTTCCCCCCSTTTTGTTCCTGAGTCCTCATTAGAGAAATACTTCTAATCTAAATGCTGAGGAAGAGATCGTGGCTTGTTTCACAGTGTATAAACATTGAGACTTCTTTTTTGTATCATTTTAGAACTTATTTTTCCAATTACATTCCAGCCTAAAACCGATCAGACTTCACATGTATGCATTAACAAAGGTGTAAAGCTGGCTTCCTTCTCTTTTGTGCCTCTAAACTTGCATGTACTTTGTTAATCTCTTTAAATGTTATTTTTGGGATGTATTTGAAAATATGTGAATAATATCCTTTGTGGGCTTATATAACTGGTTGTAACATAGTAAATGCTCTCACATTTAGTTAGTAAGGAAATAGTTGTCTTAAGATCTTTTAAAAGTGCACCTATTGAATACTCGGATTTTTCTGCCTTTTTTTTTTTTTTTTTTAAATTCCACTGTTGATTTTTCTATCCATAATTTCTATCCATGAAATGTCCTCATTTGCTTCAGTGTTGAAAGCTTTTTTTATGTATGTGTGTGTATATGTTTTTTTCCGGCAGGACTTTTCCTCCTGTAGATGTATAAGAAATTATGCATCAGACAAAAGCCTCATAAACTGACCATTTGTCCTTTGGACACAATAGCCTGCCCAGCCCCTCTGCTCCTCCTCTCCAATTATGTGTGATTAGTCTCAGTGTGTTGTGTCAAGAAGGGGGAGTGTGCTGAGTGCTTATTATCTGTTTAGGTACAAGAAGAGCACATTTAGGTTCTGACTATGAATGGAAAGTGAGCCTTTATCAGGACTAAAATCTAAATGCTACTATCCTAGAAACTGTTTTTAAAAAAATACATCCTTTTCTGATAAATTCCGAGAATGACTGTAACAACTAAAGGGTTTTGTAGTGTAATCAAACCATCTCCCTTGAATTAGTTTATATTGTGATATATTGTGGACCAAGTATTTGATAAACATTTAATGTGACTTTTCTTGTACTGGGAAAGACAAAAATCCTACAAAGAAACAGGAGCAATTTCTTATTTTCTTAACAGTTTAATAGACCATTTGAATGACTTCTCAGAAATAACAACCTGGATCATTAAAGAATCCTGTACAGTCTCTTAAACCACAACACTTTTAAAATAATGGAAAAAGAGAGAGGCAGAGAGCCTGACTGAGAGAGGGAGGTACTAGATGCAAGGAAGTGTAGAGGATCATGCTGAAATACGTTAATTAAAAGAACTGCCATTCGGCAATAAGCGTTCTTCCATATTTAGCAAATTGGGCAGCATGTAAACCACGAGCTCATGAAAGTCCCTTTCTCTTCGCTCTTCTTCTCAAACAAATTTCTTCACTACCGGTTTGCATGTCCTTGTATTCAATACTTTTTATGCTCCATTAGAGCACCTAGATGGATCTCAGAAGGCATAGGTCAAGTCGCAGTTAGATCATACATTTCTTTCTCACAAAAACTTGAATTGCAATGCCAAGTGATGGGCTAACATCACAATAACAGCAATTTATTCCTCTTTTGATAAAAAGCAGCCTATTCTCAGTGTTAGATAAAGACCAGGGGCAATGCAAACCAACCATTTATCCTAGAACTGAGTAGTATGTCTCCCCTATAGCTGGTATGAGTTTCATATTCAACCTCTTGTTGGAAGATACTTGTCTAGTAAGAAATCAAAAGCATTTAGGAGTAATTTAATATTGCTGTGAAGGTGGCTTTAGTTTAATTAGTTTTGTTTTGTTTGTCCCACACAGCAGTGCCTTTGTTTTCTCTAAAAACATGTACAAGGAAATCTTTATAATCAACAAAGGAGCGTGAAAAATAGTGAAATATTAAAATTTGTGAACCTTTTATTTTTGAGAGGGCTTGAATGTCTGCTGTACAATGATCTAATAAAGGTTGTTAGATGCCAAAAATAGAACCAGTGTCACTGAATATTTGTGGTTTTAGCTCTAAGAAGAAAACATTTTTACTCAAATTAGTAGCTGATAATTGCTTTTTATTTCTTTAGTGTCTGTCGTTTGAGTTGAAGGCTTTGCACAGGTGCTGCCATCCCTAAAGTGTGTAATTGATGGCTTGTTTACCAAAGATGCATTTAGGCTTCATCCTGCAAACTCACATTGGAGCTCCACAGGCAGTAAAGTTACTCATCTACATAAGTGCTTGCAGGTTTGGTCTGTGTAGATATTTTTAGAGGTATATAAGCAAGCTCTCTTCTTGATTTTTTGTTTTAAAATGGGTATTGAAAAGTCATAAATGTAGGATTTACTGTATATGAGGCACTAAAAGTGTTCTTTTTTAGAGACATCTCTGAGAGTCTCTCGTGTTAGTAGGGACCTGATGAATTGTTCCTGAGCACTTACAGTTTAATAAAAATACAGTRTCTATTAATACGTCAAACATCTTTGCTAAGAAAAAGTTAGGCAGTTTATCAAATCATGCTTATAAAATGTATCAGAGCCTTTCAAGTGATGTGCTTCAGCTGGTCTCTGATACTTGATATATTTTTAATGATATAGTTTACTGTGTTCTGTAACAGAATATTGAGCTTAATTACTTTGTGTTTGCAAAGCACTTCGAAGATGAATGACACCATGCAAGAGCTGTGTTCTCTTCACCAAGAATGGAAATGTTAGGCTGATGCAAGTTTTCCTTSACGTATGGTGGTAGTTTTTAGAGCGCAACGTTGTGTCTTCCTCCTTTCTCAGCAAAAAATGGCCTAGAGAAATTATCTTCTCGTGAACATCCATTCCCCTGGGCGCAGCCCTAATGCAGCTGGTGCCACCGGCAGTGAGTTGTGATCTTCAGAATATAAAGACCAAGAAAAAAATATTCCATTTCCTGCTGTGACATCTGGCCAAAGTCTTTCTTAAAAATTACAAACTAGTCCTATCTGATAGCGTTCTGGAACAATGGGACAAATCTTTCCATTTGGGAAATAAGTTTGATTTGAAACGAAAAACGTCTTAAGAATGTGGGATGAGGCAGGAGAACTTACTACCCCAGGTACCAGTCCAGCTGCAAAATCCTTATAAGACGAGTCATTCACATTTTGCCTGTGGCTTAATGGCTACATGTTTGCGTGAGGCGGGAAGCGGGATTAAAATTGTTCCCCCCATGAAAAGCATCCTTACGTCTTGAGCCTGGCTGCATAGGGTTTATCAAGCGCTATATCTCCATTGCAACTCTCCTTCGCTGTTCCCTGAACAAAAGAGGATGCAGTGGGTGGAGCTTTTGATCCACCTCTTGATATGGCAGGTGGCACGGCTGATATGGCAGGGGGAAGAGGGAAAGGCAGCAACACATTGCAAGTCAAACGGAGCAGCGTTTTATTACCTTCTTTCACCCGCTCTCCCTAATGCAAGAGGGGAAGTAACCAGGTCCCTGTCTTTTCACAGGGCAAATTATAAACACATAGTTTAGCCTGGATTTCTTTATGCGTGGTTTTCTTCTTCTTTAAATCAGGGAATGAACAGTGATGTGAAACTGCAGATTCCTTTAATTCTTGTGAAATGTTTTGAGACGCTGGTGGACGGTGCTAGGACAGCGTGCACYGGTGGTTATATCTAAAACGTTTTCTGCACAGCGTGGTCATCCTGTGTTGTTTCCTCAGAAAGAGACAATTTTGTTGCTTTCTATCTTTTTATTCACTTTTTAGATTCTCCTGGGTCTGATTAAGACAGTTTGTCATGCCTTCGCTGTCGCAAATCAGTAGCCTAACATTGGTTGTAAGCACACCAGCATCTTTTGAAAGATGGTTTTAAAAGCTGATTTTTCAATATTATTCTCATCTGCACTGCAACAGCACTTACTTAACCCAGCCAAAATGAGGGCACCCTGATGCGAAACCCCATAAAGCTAAAATAAAGGCGATACGTGACTTGGTGAATTTGCAGCTGAATGTTTAAGTAAACGGGGGGACTCCTCCAAATCATGCCCATTCCCCATATGAGGGAACCTGAGGCACACAGTATTGCTGTCTCATTTGCCTGTAGCCATTTAGAAAGCAGCCAATACACTCTAGAACTGACCACAGATTTTGTGAGACTAAGTGCAGCATCTCCTCTGCAAGATCCATCTCCCTCTCCGACCTGTGGGCTCTGTTCAAACAGCTGAATGTAACAAACCTAACTTTTCTTTCCCATTTTCAAAGGGTTTAGCCTATTAAGGCGCCTTGCTTAGTCAGCAGCTGGCTTGCTGCCAAAAAGCCCAGCATATTGTTGTGGCTGGGTAAAAGCTGAGTATTTTCSATCTCTGTCCAACAGCGGCATTGGATCTTCATTGTCTTCTTGTGTGTAAAGTGTGTGGAAAGTAGAGGGAAGATGCACGAAGCAGTAGTCCAGATGGCATTCCACAGCCTGAGAAGAAACATCTTGACCCTCGAATCTGGGTTAAACTCAACAGATGCCAAGCCCCCAAAAACAAAGAGCTGTCGTGGCTGACGACAGCGAAGGAGCGATAGGCCTTCAGTAACAGAAAGTACCCTTTATTTTGGATGCATTTCCTTGCAGATAACCAACAGTGTCACTTGTAGAAGATTGCTTACTAAAAACGAGCAAAAAACTAATGGTTCTCTGCGTTAGGCACCGTCCCCCTTCAGTCGTAAAATGTTGCCCCTGGGTGATGGGTTATGCTAGCAGAGAAGGATTTGAACGTTCCGCCTGTGTTGTGCCCTGCCAGAGCCTGCATGCTGAAAGACCTGTTATTTTTTCCTGACTCTGACTTCAATTAACGTACTTTTTAAATGATTAAACATATCATGCTGTGACTTCTAAAATGTCAACAAGCTTCTAAACTTGGGAGACAGGAATGTAATAAAATAGGTAATAGGAGATTCAATAGTTAATAGAGGCCCTGAAGTGTGAGTGTATACAGTAGCTGTATATTGGAAACTGCAAATGAAGATGGCTTAGTATTGCAAACTGAGGAAGAAAATTGTTTTTAATTAGCACCTTCATAAGAACTGCTGATTAATACTGTTTGGTTTGGTGAAAAGCTTTCAGCTGAGTAATTTGTACAGCCATTACAACAGTTTTGTTAGACCAGGACTCCTGTTGTTAAACACAAACAGCAGATGATAATGGTGGAAGATGAGTTTGTCATGTAACAATTTACCTTATTGAAAAAAGCTTTATATAAAACCCAATACAGTAGGTACCAGCAGAAATCACATATTTTAAATCCTTTCAAGATTGCAGTGTGCGATGCTAGTGTGTTTTTTCATGGACTAGAAACAGATTTTATATCATTTATAAAATTATATATACAATTTAAAGGTGTTGTAGCATGGACAGACCACTTTACTGGTAATGCTTTACATCAGGACAGTAAAGTGCTGGTATATTCAAACACTTCCTAAGTATACAAAGTAGGTCTAAAAATTGAAAGGTAATTAAGTAATATTGTTCACATGCAAATGTATGTTTGTGCATTATGCACTGAAATTACATCTGGTGTTTGTGCAATGTCTAGCATTTGTACCTAAGGCTTTAAGGAGATTTCTCCCAGGTTAACTACTGTTCACTGCTTTTGCTTACTGTTCTTTTCAATTGACAACAAAAAATTAAAACCCGTTATCCATGTCTCCATAATACAGGAGCATATGTATTTTAGCGGTCCAGATAGGAAATTTAGTGTGGTCTGTAGAAACAGAGGGATTTTATTAAACATGGTAACAATGAAGGAATATCTGCACTAAATTATGACGCTAACCAAGGATGGTAAGATCTGTAAATTATTGGAGTGCTATAATAGAACATGAGAGTTTTCCTTTAGACAGGCCTTCGGGGTAATAACAAGGGTTGAGACTCACGACAGTGCCAAATAAGCTTTAGACAGCATAATAGTCTGCAAAGAAAAGCCACAGAGCACTAATGTAAAAGAAGAGCTGTCCACCACATGCAGTAAAAATCACCAAAGGTCATTTTATGGTAGCAATTGTGACATAAAATTGGTGGTCATGCTACATGTCTAATACTCAGCACAGCTTTATAAATGATGGGCCCCTAGCGATGGCTGTCATTAAGTGCTTTCATCATAATAAACTTTAAACTGTTGGCTTTATGAATCGCCAGCCAGCTTCAGCTGTTCGTTGGATGGAGCTTGCAGTGCCTTAAGTGTGACAAGGCCTATTAGGAACTGCAACCATGTTTCAAGCGTACTTGGCTTTCCCACTCCTGGGGTGATTGCTGCCTATTAAATGGCATCTGGGAAGATTTTCCTCCAGCAATCTCTGATCAAGAGCTTTTTTGGGCTTTGACCTGCATTTCCTTCAAGACTTTCTCTGAGGAGTTTTATAAGAGCAAAACTCCAGAGGATTTATAGCCACTTCTGATTAATACCTTTTCAGTTTTTCTAGCAACTCTCCCACTGCTACATGGAGAAAAGCTTTCATTGTTCCTAAGGTGCTTATTTGTGACCTTTTCTCTGCTTTCTGATTCCCTCTAACATGTTCCCAGTGAAATCCTTGGTGTGCAACCAAGACAGTTGCTGAAGTTGCTGCAGCTTTGTGCGAAGTGGCTTTGATGATAGTTAAAAAAGAAAATTAATTTAGAAGGAACTCCTCCCATTTCTATTTCAACAGTGGTCTCACAACTGACGGGTAACAATTAAACGCCAACGGTACCGATGCGCTATCCTACACAGCGTACACGCTATCTAAGGTAGAGAAACTGCTAATTCCTTAGGACTCCAGCCGAGGGGAATGCGGCTACGTAATTATAACGGACATTTCTTCCTCGAACCGTGCCTCTCGAATCCCTGCGCGAAGAAACAGCCTCTGCGGTCCGTTCGCAGGCGGGGAAGCGAGCTCGGGCGTAGCAGGGCCACATTCTTCCTTCCAGCAGCTTCCTCTCTTTGTAAGGAAATTGCCCCAGTCCCGAGTTCATTTGCGGTCCCTCGCTGTGTCGGAACGGCATAGGCGGAGGAGCAAAACCTGAAGCGTTTACAGCTTTAGAAAGGTCACAGCAGCACCCAGAAACCCACAGCCGTCTCACTGGCGCAGCGGGTCTCAGTGGGAGACCCCTCGGCGCGCAGGCTGCTGGGACCTGGACCCGCTCTGGGCTTGGCGCAGGCTCAGGGCACAGCCCCCAAGCTGGCACGTTCCTGGAGCCCGGAGCGCGCCAGGGATAACTATACTGCTGAAATATAAAGTTGCATATAAAGATTTCATGAACTAGATTATATTTTCATCACCCTTATGCATATGAAGTCTTTTAATTTCTATAAATCTTACAGTGAGTTAGAATTAAATCGTATTAGCGTGAATAATAAATGTTTAGGGATCACTCATCTAAGAACTTGTAGTATTTAATTTACAAGGGCTATACATTTTTCAAATCTCTTAACAAGGGACTTTAAGCACTTCTTGAGTTTTTTTTTAAAAAAAAAAAGGATCTGGAAAGCAAAAATGCTCTGTTTTTCCCAGGATCCTGAATGAGTGACTCGGGAGGTATTGTTATTGCAAAAGCTTTCTGTGTGTAAGAACCTGGCTAATGCTCTTATTAGCATCTTTTTTAATCCAGGTAACATAATAGTCAAAGTGTCAGATGAATGTCTCAGAGGTGGACCATTAAAAAATAAATTGCGAAACCTTTGAGAGATTAGCATTTGAATCCARCCAGAAGCATCTTGAGTTTCTTGGGTGTGGATCAGAGTCCTTAAAGCCTAAGTTGCTATCACAAACCACATCAGCCTCCAAGTTACTCTGAGTGAGAAGACAGTAGCCACAGTTAGTAGCCTTAGCTCTAGACTTGTTTCCTCTGGGAAGCAAATACACAAAATGAGATTTTCATTGTGAAAAGAGGTTTCATTTTCTGAAACCTTTCATTTCCAAAGAAGTTTGAAAAGCAAACAATAAATAAAGTACATTAAAACAATACTTTCAGGGTAAGTATTTATGGTTTAATTCATAATAATGAGAGTTAGCCCTTAAACAGGGTAGTACTTTGCATGTTCAACATTACTCAAATAGCACCATGGGCTGATACAAGAGGAAATGGTTTCCCTTTTCGCACGTCGGGAAACTGAGGCAAAGAAGTGAAGTAACACATGTAGAAAGACTCCACGGCAGTCATAATTGCATTTATAATGCAAGTCTCTTTCAACAACAGTTCTTATACAGCAGATTCATCCATCCGTCAGACTTCGCTTTTATGCTAGGTGTTGGCATACCCTGGGAACTGCATTTTTTACATCATCAGGTAGCATTTGAAATTCCCTGAGGGGGTTACTGTTCTTTCTGACGGATGGTATCAGTACGGAATTTTTCAACAGAAGTACTGAAATACAGACAGAGACCTACGATGTATGAGAAGTATTTTAATTTGTCATCTCCCTTCCTCTAATGCATTTTAGCAGCAAGCTGTTCATTTTCAAGGGATGGGTAAGAGCACTGAGGAAAATGTGTAGAACTTTGTCATATTTCTACAGGAGAAAAAGGCTGTTTGTTTGGATGGAGCACTGATGATTGTTCCTACAACTTCATACGGGTTTACTGTTTCTACTGCTATGCTGCTTTTCAGGGGTTGGGAGGGCACTTAGCAGAGGTGGCTCTAGGTTAACTCTTTGCTATCTTGTCAGAAATCTGCAAAAATTATTTTGGCCATTTTTTGAGGCAGATACTTTCGCAAGTCTGCAGGCAGTTACTTTGCTACCAGAAGCTTTAGGGATGAGGACCACACTTAAAGCATTTTGCAGCGTTAATTTCCAAAGGTCCGTGTGAATCACAGCAAAGGCGTTAGTATTGTGTAAGCGTATTCAATAATTGATGCAAACAGTTAAAACGATGACACAACAGGAAGCAAAGTGGCGATTTAACCTTCCGTTCCCAGTACAGGGAACACCGGCAGCTCAGCAGATTACTACGGAAAGGGCAGGTGTTTTTGTCACGACACTACAACAGCTTGTGCCAGGTTAGGTGCATCTGTGCTTTTCCGTGCCCACCCTGCAGGCAAGGTACTGCCAGATAACTGCATGGGGAACGAAAATTAATCATGTCACAGGCACCAACACTCTGGGCATCTGCCAGCTTATGTAGTGAGGTAGAAATATTAGCAAACACGTGGGCAAAGAGTCCATTATGGAAATAAAGGGCATGGGAGAGCACAGAAACAATGAGCCATATTTTTCAGTGGTTTGTACACTGCGGAGAAAAGAAATGGGAGGGAAGAGACCGAATTCTCCTCATCTGAGGGGGAGATACTCACCATGACAAAATCATTTGGGAAGGTGTTCAGCTCAGTTAAAAGGCAGCCCTTTCGAAGCACTTTCACAGTTATTTTCAGCTGTGAGCAAAGCAGAGGAATATTGCCACCGGGTAGAAATTGCTGCCAAACAATGGTCGGTGAAAAGGATGCCTACTGCTGAACCCCAGCCCATTTCAGATCACTTTTGGCCTGCTCTTTTCTTTGTTGTAAGGCCCCATTACAGCAATAACGACTGCAAAGCATGGGCAGCATCCCATCCTGCTCCTCCACGCCAGGGCAGCGAGGGTTGGCGGCTTGCCTCCGAGGCCCCAATTACTGGCTGCTTAACAGCACGGTGAGGGCACATCCTGTCTTGGGGCACGGCATTCAGACGTCCCTATTTGCGCCCAAAAAATCAGTAGTGAGAACAAAACAGTTCCAGCTGGGTTCATCACAGAAGAGGGACAGCGCATAATACTAGCAAGCACGAAGATCAGTGAGACAGCACGCCGGCAGGCCGATGGGCAGAAGATAGACCTTGCAGAGGAGTGAGACCTGCGTGGCGAGGAGTGCAGGTAAGACTGAATGGCTTAAAAACTTCTTCAGAGTGAACATAATCTGTACAATTTTGAAATTTTCCTGTGCCCAATAATCACAGGCACAGGAGCCTGCAGACCACAGAACAGCGTACGCCGGGGAGCCCCTACTTGCCCTGCAGTGGGTCCGTGAGACCGCGCCGTGTGCGTGCGCTCACCAGCAAAGGTAAAAACTGAAGGAGCAGCAGGGCACGCTGAGTGCTGGGAAGCCCCAGCCTTTCAGCATGTTTGCTTGCCTCGACTCAAGAGCACAGTGTAAAGGCAAGGTGTGGTTGTACGTGATGTATGGTTTTGCCTTCAGAGCAATCTACCTCATGCTAATGAGGTGATGAGGAATGTGTTTTCCCTAGGGAACCACTCTTGCCAACAGGGCAGGGGGCATTTTGTGGCCATACAGCCATGCTCGTATTGCTGCTGGATGGGATTCCCCTGTCCCAGAGCCACCATCCATTTTACCTGGTACTCCAACGCACAGCACTTCCCACCTGCGCCAAAGAGGGTCAAGCCGAAATGAACACTTGCATGAACAGTTCAGATCATTGTACAAACAGATATTTGAGTTGCAGAAGCACTGCACATTTTCCTACTGCTATTTAGAGGCTAATGTGTGTAGCCTTAACAATAATTTGTTTATTCATCCATTCCAGTGGTTTTGTTCCTGCTGACTTCTATCTAAAAGGCAACATAATGCACATTTTTATGAGCTATAGGGCAGTTCTGGCTTAAAATGAATCCATATGTACCAGAACTGGAAAAAAAAAAAAAAGATTTTTAAAAAAAATCATACAGATAAAAACTCCACATCTAAATTGTTGTTAATATTCCCCTTTGCTGATTTCTTACCTTTTCATAGCACAGAAAAAAAATAAAAGTAATACTTAATGGCAGATCTGAGCATATTTTCAGTGTAAGGAACATGGAGAGAAATCAGAATATACAGAAATCTGTGCACTGGAGGACAACTTTGCCCAAAGTGTTGAAAAAGCTCTTTCAAAAGGTAAGAAATTTCACTGTAAACATTTTAAAAATATTGATGTAGCAATGGGGTGCTCTGCAATGCATCTTTTATGAGTGAAACAGAGTCATTCGTATATTCCCAGATTTCTTTTAAAAGCTGACTTTCAAAGGCAGGTAGTCCTGCAGTAATAGTTCAAAACACTTGTGCTTCTGTGAGGGATGTCTGTAGTGATTTAAGCCACAAGCTGGCTGAGAGCTCAGGCGCAACGTGGCTGCATCTGTGTTGACCTCAGCATGCTAAGCCAAGGAATAAATACACTCTAGCTATTTGTGCTTCCTGCCCTGACTCTGGCCATCTGTATTGTCCTATGGTTTGGCTGCCAATGTCCTGTCTTGGCCTATATGAGTTTTGTTTTGCAGGGAGGAGTGGCCTAAGTGTAGGCTGCTTATAAATCCAAATCTTCCAGTGGGTAGCTTCAGGAGCTGGTAAGCAGGTTGCGTTGCTACGTGCTTAGATGGGATACGTGGAAGGCGATGAGCCAGTTCTTCCATGCCACAGACTTGTGCTAAGCAGTACTGTCAGGCTGAACCTTCTCTCTTAGCGTTCCCTGAAAGTTGCTTCTATCCTGCATTTGAACATACATCCTCCCAGGGTGGGCTTGATTTTGTGTGCAATATAGACATAACCAGTCACCTGCAGATTCTCCTGTGCTGGACCTGTCATTTTTCTCTGCTAGTCTAGCTGGGATGTAACTCAGAAACCTCTGCCCTGTACTGGTGCAGTGGAAGGTAATTACCTTCCTAAAGGAAAACACAACTGCACAAACCTCCATTTAGCTCTTAAAAGCTGCTCTGATAATTGTCTTAAAACCAACCTGAAAATGTGAACCATTAAAAAGCACTACACCAGAGCCCATTCATGCTGTTTATATAGTAAAAGTTTATTTGTACAAGCAATTGCAGTGTCTATCTCATTTAGACCCCATAGGACCTTCCTATATGGCCCTCTGACTCCATGAGAATAGAGGCAGTTCTCTCTGGGCAGCTATGTATTACAAAGGAAGCCACCACCACTGTGAGTAACATTATCTTAACAAAAATATCCCTGCTGTTGCCCAAACCTTGACCTACTGTGTAGTTCTTTTTCTGTTAGCATAACTCACTTGACATCTTTACCTTTGTATACCACTTTGCTGTGATTCCCTATGACACTTTTAAAGAACTATAGTGGTGGTAGAGCTTCATTGCAAAGATGAACTGCAAAGCGTAGCCAGATTTGGAGGATCTGGAGGGAAGGACAAGGGTTGTTTGTTACTATTTCATATATAGCCCACCACAGAGAAATAACAATAAAAGATGCGTGGCAGTGAAGACAGTGTATACTCTGTCCTCTGTAGGATAATTAAAGTGGGGCGTTCCACACAGGCCTGTCCTTTCTGAAATTTCACTAGTTTTATTGCATCAGGGAAAGTAAAACAGCAACAATAAAAATTATGTTTGATGTTTCTATCCTTCTTACATTGAAAAATAGCTGCTTTTCTCTTTTTTTTCTGAAGGATCTAGGAAGATCTGAAGCTCCCAAGTCCAGGCCATGGTCTGACATGGATGATATGACTATTCAGCTTTCTAGGGTCTTGTTAGGGCCCAAGAAAGAGCAGAGCAGAAAAGTATGAGGTCCTACACTTCCCCTCCTTTTTCTTCCTCGTTACAGTTGTGATAGTTTGGCTTTCAAATGGTCTGATCCACCTCTGTTTCCTAGCCCCATGCATTCCTCGAGGACTACATGCTTTTTATGCTCTGCATCAATAGAAGGAGACAAAAGAGTGGTTTCTAGGGATGCAGGATGGTGGTGCACAGGCAAGACCAATTTAGAGGATGTTGTGCTACAGCTCTACTCAAAGAACAAGAGATGGATTTTTTTCTGAAGTAAAATCAGCAACATACAGAAATTCTCAGAGGTTCTCACTCTGCTGCCCCCTCAGTCAATGCTTGTACTCTTCAGGGTAGTGAGGAAAGTTGCATCTTCTCCTTTCGACAGGAAAATAGAAGTGAGGTTATCCACACTGACCTGCCCCTTCTGACTTTTCAGTCAACTAGCAAGCTTTATTCCATCAGATGAATTCCATTTGTTTTACTCTCCTGTAGTTCACCGGTACTTAGATAGCTGGATAACTTAAAGACTTTGGAGCACAACAGGAGTTGTGATGCTGCTGGTGAGTATGGAAAACCTGCACACACATGCTGTGGTTTTGTTTCCCAAACCCATCAGACCCTCATGTGAAAGGTCTTGAGTAACGAGGTGTTTGCTATCACCAGCTACTTCACTTGTCCTTTTACACGAACTCCTACGCAGTACTGAGGCAGTACCCACACTCCCCTTGGGCCCTGCCATACCTTTAGGATTCTCCGCCCTACTGAAGAACGGCCTAACCTGAAAAAAGGGCACGTCTCAGGCTCAGTGGAATACCAAATGCGGATGCAGAGCCCTCCTCTGGAAAATACTGCATCAACACTAACAGCCAGTTTTCAGAGGGCCTCCCGAGTTACATGAGTAACTGTATTAATTGGACAGGAAGAAGTTTCTTACATAATTTGCCCCACGTTATTGAGTCAGCGAGAAGAGCTAAGGGGTTTCCGGCTTGAGCGCCTGATCAACCACACAGGTTTGCAGGTTTGCACAGTGGGCTCCAACACCCTCAGACCTCTATGCCATGTCCCCGTGGGCACAAGAGTGCCACCGGCTCCCATGCCCTGCGTTCTGGCCAGCCCTTGACAATCTTCTGTCGCGTGTCTTGGCTGGTGGGACTGCCCCCGTTTCCCGTGGCAGGCTGTTTCAAACAGAAAAGATGATGTGAACTGTCAGGTTTCTCAATCCTTCTCCTAGATACGCCTGTCCTTAAAGCTGTATTGTGTCTTGTATCAGTTATGCCTTCTTCTGCAGCACCAAACACCACCGCACTGTGTCACAATCCGTTCATGTTGGTGTTGGTCACTCCTGGCCACTGCATGGTCTTGCAAGCTGCCCTTCTCATCTAGGTTGTTTGAATTGAGAAAACCTAGGTTGTCTGCTAGGGGAGAGTGCACTCTCCCTCTCATGGTCCCTGATGATGATTTACACCAGTGGGTGTGAGGGAAGGATCAGGCCCCCGTGTTGAATGAGGCTGGTGGTGGCAGCATGCAATGAATATGTTAGGGTCAACAACTACGAGCTATCGGTGCATCCCTGAAGGAGGGGGCTCAGAGTGCGGGGGATCTTCTGAGGATCTTAATGGGGGCTTAGGAGTTCTGTGCCTTGCAGGAGCAGGTGGCTATATCACGTATACTTTCCCAAAGGCATGTTCTGTTTATCTGGACTTTGTACTTTGCTGAGAACTGGAGGGATGCAACGCTTTCTCTCTTTACTGTAGGACACGGAGCCCTCCTCGCCGCGGTCCCTCCAAAACCGCTCCCGGGGCTGCGAAACCCGCGACACAGCCCAGTGCTGTGGTGTGGTGAGGGCTCAGATGTCAGGAGCGGTGTTTAGCCCTCCTGCAGGCAACATTGTCCCCACCCCATCTATCCCTAGCGCAGGCCTTTGTTTGTACCCCATGGGAGGAAAATAATCCCCTTGCCTCCGACCACACCTGGATTCAGCCTCCAATTTGGCACCTTGAAAAGTGGGCCAATTCTCTAACACTCTTGCCAGGACTAAAGCCAGAGTGAATGCAGCTAATTCTCACTGCTCTAATTAGGTGGCAAGTTAGCAAGGGGAGACCTCACCTGTTAGAAAAATTAGAAAAGAGAGAGAGAAAAAGAAGGGAGGAAGGGAGGAAAGAAGGCAGGCAGAAAGAGGGAAAGAAAGGGAGAAAAAGAGAAAGAAAGAAATGAATGTACTCTCTGAAAAAGAAAAAAGAAAACACGGAGCACATGATGGCTGTAACCAGGAGGGAGGCCGGGAACAATCCCTTTCCTTGCAGGTGCAGGACAGCAGAGGCTGTCTCATATGGGTCTGGGGTCTGAGCACTGCAGGGGCACCAGGGGCCCGGGGGGCAGCCGCAGAGCAAATGCCTTCCTACATTTTCTGGCTTGCTTTGGCTGTAGATCTCTGGGGAAGCCTTTACTGGACAAATCAGACAAAGGTGTTCCTGTTGTTACTCATGGGAATTCATTGGTTCAGAGAAATGCCCTGAAAATATGTTGAAATCCAGTTACAGAGTCTCAGACAAACAAAAAAAAATCTCCACTAGTGCTCCACCAGCCCTGGCCAAAAATCAGCATTTTCCTCAGCATATTTGATAATCAGGTGCCTTTCTACCCATCCCCCCCAAAAGAAAAGAAAAAAAAAATCTGCTCTAGATTACTTGAAATAAAGGGGGCCAAAACCTGTATGTATGGTTTTCTTAGCTTCTCCTACACAGAGAGACAGGGCCATGGAAACACCAGACTAAGAGGCTTAGAGTAAATCCTGGCAGTCTCAGTGCTAGAAACTCTCCCACTGATAAACAAAGCCAATAAATAAGTTTGAGAGAAAAACTAAATCGGCGTGCGTCATTGTCAAGCAGTTAATTAGGATCCCCCTAAGCACTTGTGCTGCAAAGAACAAGAAAATTGAAGAATATAAAAACATATGTTGGCAAGAGTGAGAACATGCCAAAAGTAAACACTGCTGTTATTATTGATAGTAAAAATAATATTAATTAGTTGTATTACAGTAGCACCTAGTGGTGCCACGGCATCTCATCCCCAGATGAGATTAGGGTCCCCAAAACATAAAGGTCTTAAACGGAAGTTGCATATGAGTGCATTCATATGCATACATATATAACATACATATATAGACATGTGTACATAGCATTTAGATAGACACGCAATTCAAACAATGAAGAAACCCCAGAAAATGGAAATCAGGCTACAGAATATTTTGTAACTTGACTTCTCTTGTTCCTGTTTCTTTATGTTGCTGCAGTGCAGCTATTTGCAATTGTTACTTATAATATAGAGAATACAGGACTGTAGTTGTAGTGCGGGAGTCAGAGTATATATATGTGTGTGTGTGTACTCATATACGCATACATATATATGTATATATATCTGTGTGTACAACACACACACACTCATGCACGCTCACACGCATATGAAGTCATTTTTTCTTAATTTGGATCAGGACAACCCAGAAAGCTTGACTGAAGACGGAATAAATACTACCCCAAAGGCTCCATTTAAACTCACCAAGCACCATTTCTTCACTGCATGTGAAACTGCTGCTGTCCTCTCTATGCATGCATGGACACATTTTGGAGAGTGGTGTCTCTCCCCACCTTGCACTGTAAAATCCTCCCTTAAGAAAGTCATAGTACAATACTGCCCTCAGCTAAGTCAATACAGCTTTGTCTCAAAGGGTACAGAACTGAAAGTTTCAGTTGCTGCAGTTGCTGCTGACCTCTACTAAACCAATCCAAATAAATCTTAAAAATCCACCTCTCCTCTTCTGATGTGAATTTGCATGCCATAACAGGGAGAGGGTATAAGGACCCAGATGACACACAGTTAACTGTAACTCCAGATTCATTAACACATGGGAACTAATTTAATTGTTAATGTTTTAGTGCCTGGGTGTCCTAAGAAAATGAGCCCTTGCAGATTATCCAGGTTCCTGTTTCAAACAGAACACTGCTGAGGTTTTTTTAGAACAAAACTTGGTTTACTCTAAAGTAGCAACAGCAGAGGCATTGCAGTCTTGAGATTTCCAATGTGGAAATTGCACGGCAGGTCGAGGCATCAATTTAATGTTCGGAGACTTGCTTCGTTTGAATGATAATTTCATTAGATTAGTTTGTAAACTTTTAATGCAGGTTGTATTATATGTCTAAGAAGAAACAATCTGTGTGACAGACTATCCTTCATAATCCCCCTCTTCAACCTTCTGCTAACAAAAGACCCTTAATACTGAAGATGTTTTGTGGGAGGAGAAACATTTTCCAAACAAGTAGTTTCTCTATTCCAGCCCAGGTAACAAAGAGGCCTTAGGAATTTCTGTGGGCCTTGTCAGGACTGGCCCATTGGTCTTAAAGCCACCTGCTGCTTAAGCCATTGGTCAATAGATTAACTGCTGCTATTACTAAGTGTTTAGAAAAGTAAGTTATGTGGCAGAGCAAACAAAATCAACCTCCTTAACACATGTTAATTCAAAATTTAATAAATCTGCACTGAGAACAGTAAAGCAATCAAGGAGGGTGGGGTGCACAGGAAAGCTCTTCGTATGCACCGGTCCTCTGAGCAAAGTATCACATAGCAGATAAAAAGTCTTCGTGGCATCTTAAACAAAAGGATAATACTCTATTTGCTTTGCAAAACTCCCTTGACACTTCTCTCCACCCCTCTGCCTTCCTCCTTTTCTTCCGGTTTCCAGATGCTGCTCTGCGCTGCAGCTTTTGGGCAATTTCCAAACCTCAGTCACAGAAGATGATAAGTTCACAATAAACACTAATAGTGGAGTAAATTCCCGGTGAAAAGGTGGGAAGCATTCAAATACGGGCAAAAGCTGTGACACTCCACAGCCCCACATGTCGTTCTCATTCTGTAATGAAACACATGTGTTGACAGAGCACATCCCCCAAAAAAGAGAAAGCCGTGTGCCTACCTTCACACGCAGTTGAGGACTTTGCCTCGCCGTGGGGGGCCAGGAGGATTTCGGCAGGGCAGCTGAGGAGTTTCAGGAGGCCGATGCAGGTACTCAGCCTCGTGCAGCTGGCCTAGGCAAAGGCCAGAAAGATGCTACCAATTCTTCTTAAAATAAGCCATTTAAACCTCATTCGCCTACTGCCCTATGCTATTTCATGAGATAAAAGAAAGACTTGGGAGAAAAATTCTGTATTCACATGGAAAAAAAGGGGATTGAGAGATAGCAGGTGTTGGGTCATGTTGGCTTAGGAGTTCTTGCTTTTCTGTCACAAGCTTCAAGCACTTGCTATTTCTCATACTGCAGATTTAAGTAACTGGTAAAATATAGTTCTCATTATAATTTTGGAAAGATCCACAAAAGTTGTTGGAATAAATTTCCTTTTGTGCAATGTCTTTACTTAATGTATGTTCTTTTACAGTCCTATGTTCCACTAATAAGTGATTTGATTCACATGTAACTCAGCTGTGACTTAAAATTGAAGATCAGGATTATGGTTGCCCTTTCTTAGTTTATAATCATGGGATGGATGCTCCCTCTGAGTCTGTGTTGTATGAAAGGATGCTCAGGAGAAGAGAAAGGTCCCGAACAGCAGCAATTCAGATCACGGCCAAGTTTGCCAACTGCTGTTTTCCCACTGAGCGTTCGGGGGGGAGGCAGAAGTGGAGGAATGCGCCGTAACATGTTCCTGCTCCAGAACATGCACATTTCTGCCCAGGTGAGGTCTTGCAGCTGGCACTGGTCTTTTCTTCATAAATATGACCATTTGTTACTACTGGGTTTGGGGTCTGGGTCTTTCCAGAGTTCCTGCAAGTCTAATACCAATTTTGCCAAGCACATTCGGCTGGTCCCGAATGTACATGTTGGCAATCATCAGGTGCAGTAGCTCTGTTAGGAAAACAAGGCATCTTCCAGTCGAGTTTTCAGTGTGGATTCCCCAGGATCCATATGCTGGGTTGTGATTTCTCTGCAGACGTTTAGGTCTGGCTCTGGCAGAGCCTTCCTTAACCAGGCACGTGAATAAATGCTACTGCGAGCCTCCATGCTGTTTGGAGGAGCGAAGGCTCCCCCTTCACAAGGCTGCAAATCTCCTGAGAGGAGAATGCAGCAGTGACTCCAAAACATTTTCCTTGCAAACCTTGTCAAGCTGTTTTTTTCCCTGGTAGGGGAGCATTTAGACCTCTATGAACAAGATAAGATAAATGATTTATTGTGGCATGGTAGGTATTGCTAGGCTATCAGCTGCCATCATGGAGCCCAAGCTGATGGTTGTAGCAAGATATTAGGGGCTATCTTTAAAAAGGAAATTTATCTCAGATTTTTAAAATACATCAAAGCTCCTTGCAAGTCTGGGAATATTTAGGAGTGAGTAAAATGCTAAGAACATTTCAGCTGGACTGCTATTCTTCCTTTTTTCCCCATGTCTAATCACCCTCCTTTCCAGTAGCCTGGTAAAATTGTGATGGAAAGTTAAAATCAGAGGCCGATGCATAATATAAGATTGCCTGTGTTGCATTCTGAATGTCTTTGGCTCCAGGGCCTATTCTCCTGACAGGACACAGTGTAAAGAAAGCCAGATCCAGCCCCATACTGCAATGAGCAACACTTCCCATTCACAGTATCTCTTTCCAAGGTGAGTGAGCATCTGCCTTCGCAGTTGACACCAAAGCTGTTTTTCAGCCAGTCTGCTAGTCAGAGGTACTAGTGAGCAGAGTCCCATTTGGCAGCCGTAAACTCTGGGTAGTTTAATGTAATGCAGTTAAAATTCAAGCACTTGCCTGGTGTGTTGTGCAACGACCCCACGTTGCCTCTGCCTGGCAAGGTCAGCTGGGTAATATTATAAACGGATACTCCCCTATTCCTTTTTGCTTATCTGTAAGGTGATGTTGCTTTCTGTACACATACTAATTGTATAAGCCAAGACAAAATGTGGAGTAAAGGAATATACTTTTAGATGTCACATTATTTGGAAAGCAGGAGGCACGGTCTTTTCTGGGATTTGATACTCGTGAGCTGAATGTTGCTTTACTGCCATGATACGGTTAAATCACATAATTTCCTTGCTGCCTCATAATGAAGAAACCTAAGCTCAACTGTTCTTCCCCTTTGAGGCTAAGAATTCAAACTCTGTTTGAGAAAAGGCTGATTTTGGATCCTTTTCTGTTCTGAGTTTGCTAGGTATTACACAGGGTGCAAAGGCAATACACAGTGTAGCATGACACTTAAACTGTTATTACACTTATATTGCATTTAGAAAAAAAATCTTCAGTCATTCATAGTTAACCTAGGAGAGCATTTTCCCCAATGTGACATTTAAATGTTTTAAGGATAATGGGATGATTTGTTTCTTTCCCCTTGAATATGAGGCAGTGAGGTTAGAAGGGGAAGCAGAGGGGGCATGAAAAGTGGCTTATATTGTCAAGGTCTCCTTAACTGTTAAGCAGTGGGGGAAAGAATCAGGCTGCTTTCCTGGGCGAAAACAGAGAGAGATTCTCCACTGATGACTGTCCTTCTAAGCCTTTCCTATCACACGCTAGCAGTTAAAATAATACTCACCTACTGGGCATCCAGCAGAGTTGATCTACCTTTTCTGCTAGGAGGTTCACGTCCAGTCAAGCCTGATTAATCTGTTGCAAGTCCTGAATGATCCCAAATATAACACATAACAGCTACACCTGTTTATCAACCCAGTTCATTTCCCTTCCCCTATTCCACACTGAAAAGGAGCATTAATTAAAACAGTAAACAAACGAGAGCCTATTCTAAATCAGAGCTGCAGGCAAAGAAGAGATAACTTAGGCTCTTGAGAAGAGGGATTTTCAGTTAATTTATGGAATCTACTGTCACTCTCAGGGCAAGGGAGCTTACGTAGCTGGGAAATTGAAGCAGACAGGCTTTGTCTAAACACTTCTTTTTCAGAGAATTTCTTTTTTTTTTTCCTATTTTAATTTTTAATCAAGCCCTCTTTTTTTTTTTTTTTTAGGAAAGAAATTGCTAGATTTTTCCAGTATTCTGGTGACTCATACAGCTCCTGTGAGATCCCCAAAAGGTAGAGGTAAGGAGGAGAGGCAGGGAGCTGAGCTTTAAAAAAAACAAGTGTGAGAAGATGAAATGTTCTGCTAGCAAATTATTCCCCAGAAACTAATTGCTGTGTTTCCATCCACTTTGATTATTCATCATTTCCCCAGCATTTTCATCTGGGGCCTGTACCCTGGTTCTGAACCAGCACTGATGTGAGTGCAGGCTTTTGTCCGTTCAGAGACCCAGTGACTGCAGGGAGCCCACCTGAATGAAATAGTTGCAAAACAGTGTCAAAAAGACAAGCTCGCTTATACCATACTGAGGAGCTGACAGTCTAAGGCCCACCTATAAGAGCCACTTGCTCTGTGCAGTATAGAAGTGGGCATATGAGAAAGCTTACCGGACTGTGACAAAGGGTCCAGTCCTGCCTGCAGACATCCCCAGAGACTGCAAGGAGAGCACCGGAGGAATCAGAGAGGCCAAGCCCGGGGGCTTGGCTCCTGGTGTTTCTTTACGGATGCTGTTTGCACCCATCTCCCAGACTCGGCAGCAGGGTGGGCTGCCGTCCCCAGCCCCATCTCTGCGGGGGAAGTCACACGGGGGAATCGCCCAGACGTGGGTGCTGCAAGGTCAGGGCCTCCACTTCAGCATGTTTTTGRTTTGCTTTGGTTTTTTAAGGGAGGTACATACAGATTGATTTTTTGATAGGGGGGGAGAAACAGCAAATAAGCAGGGTAGTGCCTCGGAGCTGTAGGAGAAATGGGGGCCAGACACACACACACACACACACTCCCCCGAAAGCAAAGAGGCGATGTGCTCTGAATTCCTCCTCACAAGCACATTGCTGAGCTAATTGAAACTGGCTCTCCCACATCCCTGGAGAGTGCCCTGACCTCCTACCTACGGGCAGCTGGGGGGAGGGCTGCCAGGCAGAGAAAAACCCTCTCCCTCTCTCCCTCTCCTCCTCTCCCCCTCTCCCCCTCTCTCCCTCTCCCTCTTCATTTTTTAATCAGCAGTTCTACCCTGAGAAACCTTCCCTGCTGTAGCTCCTGCTGTATGCTCCCAGGACAAGTTTCAGTTTCAACAAATCACCATTTTCTGTCAAAAAATTCGCAACCTGCTCTTGTTACGAGCTGCTTTTCAATTCCAGCGCATAGCTAAAAAGATTACTGCTCTGCCCAAAATAAAATACTATTGGCAGGGAAACAGTTTAAACTCCTATCAGCCAGGATTTGTCATGATGAAGGCTGCGTTTCTCAGGAATCAAACTATCATTTTGCTTCTTACAATACTGTTGGGACTCTCTCCCTGGGCTAATTAATATATTAGACGTTTTATTTTATTTCAGACTGAGATTTGGAATAATTCAGTTTGTGAAATTACATTGAAATTGTAGTTTTCATAAAATTACAGACAGACCAAAAAAAGTTCTGTAAACCTTTGTCATTTCAGATACAAACCTCTTTTAAAGCTACAGGAATGCCTTGTACATATTTCAAGTCATCCAGCTTTTCCTGGTGGCATATCCAGTAATCATGTTGACAAATTAATGGTAGAGAATTAGTTGTACATTAAAGATTTAAATTCTATTATGCGGCACATTGTCATAAAATGATATAAAACAATAGGCAAATAAATGTAAATTAATTCCAGTTACTGACATGTAAGACGCAGAGTGACATCTGTACACTTCACAACTTGCGCAGCTGCCATACTTTAAAACGTAAAGCAACGGGGGAAGCGGCGTGGTGCGGTGGAGCRGGAGGCAGGGGATGGGGTCAGGCCGGGTGTTTGGGAATTGCGGTGGGCCGGGCAAACCGTACCTCCGCTTCTAAACAAACAAATCTGTGTCCAGCATCGCCCCTGTGTCCCCCGGGGGGACGCTAGAAAAGTTGCTTTTGTCAAGCGGGATGAATACCTTGTCATGACAATACTCGGGGTTTTGTATTATCCCACCCTGACCGAAAACCCGCGAGTTCCTATCAATACCAAAGCGCAATTGCTTCCCGGGGCACAACCCCTGGACTTTCAAGGGCTCACACACTACTGTGCCGGCTAATTATACGGATTCCGTTTCCTGGTATGAAGGAATGCATTACCTGCAGCAAAGGATGCATAAAATATCGGGCGCGGGAGGCGCTAGGAGGAAGCAGAAAACCGCCGTGAATTCAAGCCCCGGCTCTGCGTTTATACCCACAATCCAGACCCATGCTGAGAGCCTAATCACTGGGGCCATTCTTCGGGCTGTTGTCCAATCAGTCCCTGAATAGCAAAACCCCACAATGCAGAGTATGAATTAGAGGGGGGGAATAAACGTGGGCGCAGACTTTTTTTGCAACAATACCTAACTGGGCCTTTCAGCCAGGACAACTTGCGGACAAAAGCGCGGCGGAAATTGAAGTAACTTTTGGAGGCCCTCGGCAGTAAGAGCTAGCTTGACGAGGGTAGCGCTGGCTTCTTTTTGTGTGCACCAGATCAATTATTTGCTGGGGGGGTGAGAGGTGGAGGAAAAAAAAAAAAAAGTCTTAAAAATCAGACATTTTTGTCGCACTGGCCTTGGAAATCACGGCTGCTCGCTGAATAAAACCAAATATTTTTGTCTCCTCCTCCTTCCCTTGGCGGATGCTGCAGTGATTTAGGGGGTGGCTGGCGGAGTGCTCTCATTCCTCACCCTTCCCCCCCGCGCGCCCGAAGAAGAGAAAAGCTTCTTGAGCTATAGAGATGTCAGGTCCGTGTTTTAAAATTTAGCTTTGTTTACCCAACAGAATGGAATTCATTACTGCGCGAAAGTGGTTCAATTTTCTGACCTTTTTTATTCAAAATGTTGGAAGTAGCAAAAAGCTCATTTGAAGGTCACAGGTTTATGTATCTATTCTCTTAAGTGTTTTAGAAATTCATATGGAGGACACTAAAGGTGGAATATGTGAAAACATACTGTTCATTGTTTACCCTAACCTTGCCACGATTATTAGATAAATGAGGGAAGCAAAATGGCATTAAAAGCCATTGTTAACAGTGATTTTTTTTTTTCCCCTGAAGACTGTTCATTTTTGCCCCCGCTTTGCAAAGGTCATTTTTTAATTCTTTTCACTGAGCAGTTTATATAACTTCTGCATTTCAAGTCTATAAAAAGCTTTTGCAGACTTTTCATACTGTAAGTAGTAATTTGTTTCATTACTGTTTGAATTTTTATATATAATTCCTACAGACGTTTTGATGATACTGTCAGGCTTAAAAGCCAAGAGGCTTTTCAGTTATTTCTTTTTTTTTTTTTGTAAGCCCAGATCCATTCTATCTGGATAATTTAAAATTAGTGGAATTAATCAGTCGGCAATTTAAAAGCCAAACTTCGCGGCGAAGGAGGCTCAGAGCAAAATTATTTTATTTTTCTACATCCGCAGCTGATTTGAAAGGCCTTTTCAGCCGGTTATCCGAAGCCGATATTTAACTGTTACTTATTCCCCTAATTTCTGTCCTTTGTCAGGGGAACTTTCCTCGCTAGATCTTGTTGCTCCGTTCCACGCTAATTGCGGCTTACATTATATAAATGGCTTTGTAAAGAAAACTATAACCCCCAGCCTCGAAAGTTGCATGTTTCTATTTGCTCAAACTTGATGCACTTATTTTGAGAGGGTCATTTCGAGGAAAGCTGTGTAGGCACTGAGAATGTCCCGTATAATAAGCTTAAACAGAACCTTTTGTCCGGCCTCGTCTTCTCAGGCCCGAAAATTAGGCCTCCTTTTTCTGGCGGGGGGCTGAAGTGGTTCATTACCGCAGCCTCCTCCGGCAGGCCTTGGCCCAGCCATTCCCAGTACTCGAGCTCTGTAACTTCCTTAGAAAGGACGAAGGAAAACATGGCACACAAAGGTCTTGTTAGCACTTCCTATGTGAAATTAGCAGCTTTCTAAAAGGTACAACTCCAATTACCTCACATTGTGGGGACGCGCACAAACCCAACAATGAGCCCAGTCTTGCAAGTGACATGCTGTCTCTCCGGAGTTACTTCCCTAATTAGGGATGACGAAGCCCCATTCTGGCGAGTGCATCTATTTACAGTGGGCCACAATGCCTTAACTCGAGCATCCTCCTGAAAGGCCAGTGTTAAAAAACACAAGTGCTCTTTTGGCGGAGCCGTCCGTGGGGAAGCGCCGCATTCCTCGCGGCTACACCCTCCCGAAAAGGGTGGCCGCTTTCCCCGGCATTGTTCACACTTCAGGATTCATTTGGGACAATAAAGCTCCTGCCCCGTGAGCGCTGGGAATTACAGTGGACAATGGGCAGGCTTTCTTAGCGGGGTCTAATGATGGAAAAAAAGAAAAATATTTATTGCTTTTGACAGTTTCACAAGGGGCAAAAATCCTTGTCGTGGCTTCAAGTTTCCACAGCTGTTGGAGGAAGGGTGGTCATATGGACTAAAACAGTTCGGCTCCTTTGTTAAGAGGCTGAGCACAAGGGCCAAGCTGTGAAATTAAAGATTAAGTTCATTAAGGTAAGATAATTGTGCTTGCATCCTTGTTGATACAGGTGTATACAGGCAAGGCCTGGCTCGCCGGACCTATTTATTTACCTCCTGGCTTCCTGCGAGAGACATCAGCTCGCGAGGGCGAGGCGCTGGGAACGTGTGCTGTTTGCTCAGCCCGGGACGGGGCTGGCGACCCGCAGCCCTGGTGCACCACGGCCCCGCCAGGAAGGGGGGGAGGGCAGGACACAGCTGGGGGCACCACGAAACCTGCCTTTGCCCGGAGGAGAAACCCGCCCCGGTTTGGGGCTGGGGTACGAGTCGGCTTCTTTCCTCGGGAGAGAAACGCCTTGAAACGCCGGTGGTGTCGCTGTGAGGGAGGGGGAATTATTAATTCCCTTGTAGCTTATTTGGCGTAAAAGTGTTACTGATCATTAGTTTGCTGCCGCTAACTGTTTGGATTCTTCGCTATTATCGTGTTATTTGTATTGTTAACAGTTCACAAGTTCAACAGTTTCAACTAAATTGCACTATAATATTAGGGTTCCAGTACGAAATTACTGCAGTTAATAATAAAATAAGACCTTTGTGTAGGTATATAGATAGCTTCCCAACTTCATTAAAAAAAGCCCTCATGAATTAGCGCAAACATACTGCTAGGGGTTGTGCTGTTTTGCTTCAGCAGATCAATTATCTATTGTGCTGTTTYGGTGACGAAGAAGGATGATAATTTCGAGTGATTAAAAACGCCGCAATAGAGTTGCCATTTTATTTCATTAAAATAAACATAAAGCAGGGACCTGCACTAAGGCGCCTGGCGGCTCACTTTTGCCGGTTTACTTTCTCTGGCCCAGCCGTCGCCCAGCCCAGCGTCCCACTCGGACAGCCGCGAGCGCATCGCGCACAGCAAGGAGCCAGCTGAGGAGCAGAATCGTTTCCAAACCTGGTGCTCGAAAACTGTGCCTTGGAGGGCCTCTCCTGTGAGAGAGCACAATTTAATTCGCCGTTACTTCCCCTGCGACGATGCTGCTCCTTGATGCAGTCTACTGGGTGTTTCGCGGTGCGAAGTGGTTTGCAATAGCACGCTGCTGTTGTGCACACATCATCTCTCTAATATATTTTCTTCCACAGGTTTTGTGCAGGTCAATGTCAAAAAGTGGACAGCAACAATTTTTTAGGGATCAGAAATCCCCCAGTCTGATGTCTGTACTTCCCAGGATAGGCCTGTGCACAGAATTTAATTTTCTGTTCCACCCTACCTTGGCAAGCCAAGAGCTTCTATGCCCATTCGGGAAAAAATATACAGAAAATACTGATGACAGAAATTCCTCAAAGACAACAACTTTTCTGCAAAGCTGGAGAGATGCCTGTATTAACAGGCACATGAAAAATACCAAGTTTCTTCTCCTTCAAGCTAACAATACATTGGGCCCAATCCTGCTCATATTAAAGAACCGTTTCCATTATCTCCTGCCTGCTTTAATCTGTTTTCCCCATATAGGTGCCTAAGGAAGCAAATAGTAGTTTAAGTTAAAAATGTGCTGAGCTACAGATATGCCAAATATTAGAAACCCTGCTCTTTTACAGACATCTGTTTGTACACAAATTCTCTCTTTCTGCTCCTGGAGAATATAAACATAGACATATCAGTGCTTTTAGAAAGCAAGTCATTCAAGTACCTTACAACCTCCTTATGACTTCTTTAAAATTTAGGATCTGGGTTTACTCATGTGGCATAGATAATGAATTCCCTTTGCTGGCTCGAGAAAAAAACCTGTTAGATAGATGGAATGTATATCCTATTACAGCTAATATAACATTTCATCATTTGAACCATTTGATAATTACAGAGAAAGTTGCAGGCAACTTCTCAAGGGTTCTTAGGTCTCATTTTATATTTTGGTCCTAGTGAGAGCAGTCATTAGAAGGGTGCTTTTTAATGAGGTAAAATGGTTTTGATTAATTTTTTTTAATCTCAGTATGTTTTTCTGTAAAGAGCTGTTTATTACAAAAGTAACTTAAACCATTTTCAGCTGAGAGAAGAAAATTTAATGAAGCCTGTGAAAAACAATTTATGAAAAATGCCATTAAAAAACTTAAAATATAAATCTTCAGGCTCTTCTGTTTTAATGTTTTTTCATAGGCTGTTGCAAAAATACTTGTAAAATATAACTGAACAGTTCATGAAATAATCTGCCTACAAATCATTAAGGACAAATTAAATTAGCTTTGTTTTCCTGCATGTAGATGTGGCTGAGGAAAGACAAGAACTTCCAATATTTATTAAATAGATCACAGCCTAAAAAAAGATATTTTGTTGAGGTGGGTAAAAGAAAGTGAAGAAAATTGACACTTCAGCTGTGTTTCTCCATCTATGTTTTCATGTGTACAGRATAGAGACATTACAGTATTATATTTGAAAAATAGCATCTCTCAGGTAGATTGTTTTCAAGAGAAGTTTGCTCCCTGAAATAATTCACACGTAGMATTGTGAGTGTGTTTCTCTCACTAACGTGTGTATGAACAGCTCTATTATAGGCACTGATGAATGCCTATAATATGCAAGTGTGGATATGGATGAACGTAACAGTGTGTGCATACGAATAAGATTTCTATATGGGTGTGTGCATATACATATATATTAATTGGAATACTTGGCAAATTCATATTGCTTGATATATATTATATGCCAGATGGAATTGTTCGTTACAATCTTTGTTGATCTGCATAAAAATATAACAGATCCAGTAATAATTTAAAAATTACTTCACTTTGAGATAAAGAACTTTCTGTAGCGCTGTTTCCATTTTCCTGCTTTGCCACCATGCTGCCATAAAAATAGTAGAAAATTTTTAGAAACCCTTGCCAAATCTTTTGTCTTTGGAATTATGCACTGAATTTTCACTTGTGATTAATGATTACTGTGTTCCACTTGTTCTGTGATTGACCACCTCTTCTTGGAGAGTAATTCTTCCCTCAGGAATATATATCAAATTTGAACAGTACCTGTGTTATGCTAAACAAACCATTGAATGAAATACAGTTCACACAATAGTTTCTGCTTTTCTTATTCTCTGAAGGATAAAACTACAGAGTTGCACTTGTGTACTAGGCACATCTAGGGCTTATGAGAAGATTTCAGTGCGAACGCAGGATGTTTTTTTCCGGTTTATACACCAGGTGGTTTTGACTAACCAATATATGGTGAATATTATTAAGAAATCTATGAGACTGCATTTCCCTGTGTCCTCTACAGTATGTCCTAAAATTGTAATCTTACTCAGCTGCCGAATCCACCTCCTGTTCTCTGTGGATTAGTTATTTAGCTTGGGTATTAAGTATATCAGAAAAGCTTAATCTAAGAGTCATTATATGTGTTTTAATATTAAAATTTGTCATTGCYAAATCAAATTTTAATATTCTAAAATACATTCATGCCCTTTAACAGCATGATTAGCAAATGTTTTGCAGAGAAAATAGRTGGACATGGTTTTCACATAACATGTTATTCTGTCCTGCTGGAAGTAAAATGCTCAGAGCTTTTCTTATTGTTGTGAAATATTTTTTTMAAGGATTAGGCCGACATTTCTGAAGAATCTTGTATGGGGTAGAAAGGCTGTCACTAAGCATCCRTGCTTTTTTTGGCAAAAGAAATTAGCCTTCTTCGAGCTCCACACTGTGCTGCTGGTACACAAATTTGCAAATGTAGACTCCAGTGCAAGTCTTTTTTCCTGCAAGTTATTTCCTGCAAAGTCAATGTTACAACTTTTTTTTATAAATGATCAGAAATTCTTGAGCATAAAAGCTTGCGGGCATCAGCTGAGGGATGCAGTCAGCTTATGCACAGGGATACTTTGGCCATCTGGAAAGTCTTCTTGTGAAATCCTCTGGGGGGTCCTGGATAAGCACAGGTAGGCGTCTGAATGGGCTACAGTCACTTCTTTTAAAAAGACGCAGGAGACAGAGATTTAAATGAGCCTAGCAGGTTACATGCCTAATCGATCACAAAAGTGTGGTGAAGCCCTTCTTTGCTCCATTTATTTGTCTTCAAAATTACTGTAATGGTCTCTTTCTGTGCGCAATGCATGAATTGACAAAAATGAGAGAAGTTGCTTATTTTATTTACTATCATTGTACCCAACAACTATTCCCTCTACCAGATCAAAAGTATTTGCCCCTCCATGGTGTATGTCTACTCTGCAGGGCTACAAACTTTAAACCAAACAGCTCGAGTACAGCACAGAATCTAACTGAGAAGCACAACATTCTTGCCCACTTGGGACTTTGACCTCCTGGGGTAAGACTGCTTCCAGGACCTAAGCCAACATGTTGCCCCACAGCACTGCAGTCTTCCGCAGCGCAGAAATAACCTTAGACAAAGAGTCGTCGTGTAGCCAGAAATGAAAGAATCCTGTCTTGAAGAAGCTCTGTTCTCTCTTCTTTTGCCTGGTTTTGCTGCACTTCACAGCATGTATTTAGCTTCCGTGGTTTTGGAGTCCATTCTGAGGAGGCTTGGGACTCCAATTCTTGGAGTCAGTCAATGCAGAGCATGGATGCTGTTATTCATCAAGTGGGCTGCTATTTGCTATCTCACAATCTACGTTATCAAACTGTAATTCTAAATAGACCCTGAAAAATACCGATGATTTGAGTACACTGATTAATTCTAAGTATAGAGTTAATATCATTTAATTTTCTGAAGAGTCTCAGCTCTTCTGATACACTCCTGCATCATGTTGTTCCTCCTTTTTCTTGCCTTTTTATGAAGAACTGGAGCACAAAAATAATAATGATGGTCAAATGGGGCTCAAAGGCTACTTGAGTGAAGGCAGGGGCCAGGGACATTGTTTCCAAAGTAGGAAAAAACCTCAGACGCTACTTAAGGTCCAGAGTAGGAGAAACAAGCCAAGGGAACTGCATGACATTAGACAAGAGAGTAGATTTAGACAGAATAAGTGGAAGAAAATGAGAGGAGAAATGCTGGTGAGCGTGCAGAAATTTTAGAGCACTACGGACAGGGATGGTGAGTTTAAAGGGCATATGGTAAGAGACAGGGAGCCAAAGGAAAGAATAAAAATGTCCATGATGTTGGTTGTAAGAAGGAGAATGAAAATTGACTTAGGGGTTAATTCAGGATGTTTTTAAGAATACACTTGAGTGTAAGTACCTAAATAGCCTCACAGAAATCAAGCAGATGGCTTGTAGTGAAAGGCATGTGTGCACCCATGTACCCTGCTAAACTGGAGCTTTTAATGATAGCCTTTACACAGGTTTGAGTGAGGGTGGAGTTGGACAAGAAAAGGCTACAATAAGCAAGATACATAGCCAGCAAACAGAAAAAAGCTAATGCAAACTGAGTGCTAAAGGTAACATATTTCTCTTTATGTTCCAGAGCTTGGACTAGGAACATAGGCAAAGACCTAGAAGAAGTGGGACAAATGCCATAGTAAGACGTTGAGTTTGTGGAGTAAGTTATGTGTTTTTGAGTACCTTTTGTATCATAAAGCTTCAATTATTAATTTAATTATAATACTCATATTTTATAGTTCCAGACTTTACTATTGACTTCCTATTGTCTCTGTAGCCCCTTGGTTCTCATGGCGACATCACTTTGCTTTTTCTGTCTCCCTTTCCTTCTTTATACATCAGTCTGTGCCTGTGAGAGGAGTAAGAGTTCAGGAAAGACGGTCTCTAGTGATGCTGATGAAGTGTGATGTTTGTGATGGTGTTAAAAGATGTTCCTTCTATTGTCATGGAGCCCTTTCCTTCCCAAGAAACYCTCCTGGTTTATTAGCTCAGTAGATGCTGGTAGGTGTTTGATATAACCACAACTGTGGTTGTTGGATAACTCTTCTTTTTTTAATTCCTTTAAAACAGTTACCTTTTGCTCAGGAAGCAGATAGATTGGCAAAGAGATGCTATTGCCAGGTGAAACTTCAGTTCCCTAAGATTCTAGCAATACCCGAAGCACAATATAATCTATGGAAAATATTTATTGACTTCAATAAGGCCAGGACTTTACTATCAGTATCCAATTTTTACTGTAGTTATGGTCCTCCTTACAAATGTGCTTCCTCTGTGGAAGAGGCTTTTTGAAAAGCTTTCAGACAAGCCTTTCCATCACCAGAGTGGCCACAGATCAAAAGCTTGCACTGCTCTGACTACGTCATAGATTTACACAGTAATATAATGAGAGCGCTGTGTTCTGCATCTGGAAATTCAACTCAATCAGATGGTGCTGAGCTCTGTCGTTATAGAAAATGCCAGCCCTTCCCGAAGCCCCAGGAAGGCAAATTAATACAAAGGCCAGAGCTGGTCAAAAACTGTAGAAATTTTTTTCCTGAAAATGTCATTAATTTTAAAAAAAAAAAAAAAAAAGAACATTTCAGCCTGATTTAGTAAGAGCACTCTGCACTACACATTCCTTAATCTCCTGATTTCCTGCATCCCAGCTCCCACCCAGCCAGGGCTCCCTTTTCACAGCAGCTTTTTTCCCAGCATGTTTTATACAGGGCTGATCCTTTCTATTTGAGAGTAACTGTAGCCATAAACAACATTTTGTAGCTGCTTTCTGAATCACCTTTTGTAGGGTGGGTAAGTTACTCTCATGTTTTTCTTTTTTAAAATGAAAGAGTAAGTTTCCTATAGGCCAGGAAAAATAAAAGGCAAAAGTCAGACCTCAAATTTCCAGTGTTCCCATAGTGGACCAGTGGACTCTGCTACAGAAAGACTTTTCAGATGTTTTATAAATACTCCAATTTAAAGGATGATAGGAAACAAAACTTTCCCCCTGCCAGAGCTGATGTGGCAGCTGCAGTCAGATGTTAAGATTACTTTTACACTATTGGTAAATYAGTATTAAAAGTACCCGCAAATCCAATAAGCAGACTCTCTGAGTCAACTGAGGCTCTGTAAAGTCCGAACTTGGTACTGTGGCAAAAAAAACCCTAGTGACATTGCTGAGTATCTAAAAACAAAATAGCAGGACTGAGTGGAAAAGCGGTAGGAGCATAAGTGAGACCCCATTAAAGTACCTCATCCCTTTGGCTTCCTTCTGATTGTCAGTCTGCATCACGGGGAATACTGCCTTTTCCTGACTTTGGTTACTAGAGCTCCGAACCTCTTGTTTCAGTGTCAGTGCTAAATATTCAGAGCCTAACCCTGGTGGCAATGCAAAGTGAACTTAATATTAGAGTTGTGTGGATAAGAACTCTTTTAAGAATATTTCCCTTGACCCTGCCCACCAAAACCAGCAAGAAAAGCCATCCTAGGGAACTGCGTACAGAAAATTCTATTAAAAAACTGTTTTCTAAGTAGAAATCTGAAATTAGGATTTTTAGTCAAACTTCCAACTTAAATTTTGCCTCTGTGTTAGCCAGGCTTTATGATGCCTGGATTTAGCTGGTTTTCACAGGATCGAAGCTTGCTTCCATTTATGTGATACATACATGATAGAGGAAAGGATGAAGAGTAGCATTGCAGAGGTAACCATAAATCTTAGTAAATCTTAGCTGCTAACATTTAATATTCCACCAAAACTAAGCAAATAATATATTACTTATGCATATGCACATATATTTCTAATGGGGTGCAACGCATTGCTCTCTTCTTCAAATTGCCAGTGTGGTTTTTTTGTTATCGACCCTGGGCACCTTCCCTCTGCTTTCGTACCTGCTCATACTACGTCGGTTGTCAGTATTTGGAGTGTTTGACATTGCTGCTGCCGTTGTAAATTGAAAGATGGAACCATGGGCCAGACTGCTTTTATCTGTTATCCAGTTTTGATCTTTTCATCTGCTCTTTGCCAAGTAATGTCAGCCATGATTATTTCTAACTTGCCAAAATTCTGAACAGCTTTTAAACAGGTGACATTTTCCTATAAAAAGACTCTACCACAAGCATGTTTCTTTTTCCAGCCCCGAATGTCACCTTTTCTCCCATAATTACAGTGGTCTAAGTGACACATTTCTGGACTACTGACAGTTTTAAAGATTTGCTGTTTGTGGGTATTGCAATTACTGTGCATTACCTTCTCCCTTCTGAGAGGAGTGAAATTATTTCCATAGATGTTGCTGCCTTCACAGTTTTGCCTTTGATTTTGCACAGTTGGCTCTAGACTAGATCTAGATTTGGAAGTAGCTGGGAATAACTTAGTGTCGGGCAAATAAATAACTTTGGACTTAGCTACTGTCATCACTTAGATGAAATCTTCCCTAAACTTTTTCCTTCTTGTCTGGAAGCATTTGTAAAAGGTTGTATCCTGGGTAGAGTTTGTGGGCAAATATTTTTGTGCCTAGGGTTGCTTATGGATGTTAATGACTACTCTCATTACAATTATTCTCTTGCATGGGTATGACTCTTTCAAGTGTCTGCCCTGTGTAAGTGCAACCTTGTGTGATGATGCTGTATTTAGCCCATGGGCTAATGATGATACATGGGGTCCCTATATTTCTGCTGGCATTCCACCTCTTCATGCAGAGAAAGAGTAGGTTGAAAATGAAGTCAGCAAGATGACTGGGCAAGTCTAAGTTCATTGTTTACTTGGTCTGTCTTCTGGCTTTCTGTTTAACACCACAAATAAAACACAGCGATCAACAAACATTATTGACCTAGACATGGTGCAATTTAAGTGACATGTACTGTAAAAAAATCTAATATCTCCTTGTCTCTTCTTCTCTTTTGTTTCAAAATAAACCCCTGGGAAACACCAGAGACACAAACCAGAGATCTATTTGGGGACTCCTCATCTTTTATTCTATGTCTCATAGCAAACACTTCCAGGGCAGGCTTACCCAAGTCTTCCACCAACTCTAGAAGGTGGATTCTCACAACCAAATTTGAACACTAGCTACAAATTTTAATATTTCAGATTTGAATAGCAAGCTACATAAAGCTGTTGGTCTGCGCTGCAGATCTCTGGAACTAAAAGAAGAACTATACTACGAATTTGTAAAAAAGCCAACTCCTTTATTGATGACTTTTGGACAATTGTTTTTTAATTTATGCACATTTACACAATTACATCCAAAAATTACCTACATAAATTAGGAGCCTGAAACGGGAATTTAAAGAATGGAAAAAACAAGAGCAACAATAGACTTCACAGTCAGTCTCCTTTAAGTCCTTAGTATAGTCACGAAGTTAAGATACAAAAGCATTTGCAACAACAACATAGTGGGCAGAGAGTATAAAAGAGAGGCCATGCAGCCATTAAGGCAATTAAGAAAGATTAAGATTGCTTGTGGTGGAAAGACCCATTAATCAATAGGTCAGAAATCACAGCATGTTGTAGAATATACTTCACAAAAAAAAAAAAAAAAGAGAACAAACAGGCTAAATATATCCTATACCAAAGGTTACGGAGTTCTCATTAATGAGAAATCATATTAATCCCTCAGATATTGTTGGCTCCATAGTTAGGTTTTCCATTTGCACGCGTACGAACAGCACCGATGGAATGCATCCTGAATGATGCAGAACCGCTGTTGAAAAAATACCTGTCCACGCTTGGCACCACAGATAGATCCAGCCATATTTGTGGAGGGAAAGCAGAGCTGACTCAAGAGGGCATGGGTGGATGCTGCTCAGTGTTCTGCAGGAGAGGGACAGTTATTACAGTTATTCATTGCTAGCAACAATGACGCACAAGCCTCCATTCACGAATCTGAAGCTGCTGTACAAAGACAACACGATGCCTGTCAGAAGGATGGGTAATTGAAAATCCTTGCATTTGCAAAATGCCTGTGGGCATCTAATGCAAGTCTTCATATGGTAATGAGGAGAGGAAACAAAGTGGGAGGGCTACTGCACGCGTTAAAACTTGCACCTGAAATAATTGAAAATTGGCTTAGACGGGCATGTAACCAGGCTGAAACCAGCTCTAGGGCACTCAGCTTCACCTTCAGCAGCAAAGTCACCACCCAATTCCAGGTCTATGCATGTTCTCTGAAGGAGCAGCTACAGGTGGGCAGAAACTGATTTGCTAACTGGTTTTGCAGAAATAGCTACAGCTGCTTGAGATTTGTTGTTTTTTTTTTTTTTTAAAGCAAACTGAAAAGGAGAGGTGGAAACAGGTGCTTTTTTCAGGAAGAGGTTGGTTTCAGTAATTTTTGAACCTGAAACTAACTCCTAGAACTGTTCCTCAGGAATTTTCTTATTGACTCAGAATTAATTTTTATACACTAATTTGAGCCAATATGGAAAAAATAATTTTAAATTATCAAAACTACTGAAATGAAATATTTTAATCATCTAAACCATGCTGATTTGGTGTGTTGGTTTGCAAGCATTCTTGAGATGTGTTGTTGTTTCAGGGAGAGATTTCTTTATTACTTTTAAGTTTTCTAATTGYCATTCAGGTGAGGAAAATGCTTTCTTACAAAGCCGAACATAATTCTGAAGTATATAGAAACAACGGATGAGGCATCTGAAGTGGTMTTTTGCATTTATGAGTTAAATCATCACTTCGGGGTTTTTTTTTTTTTTATGTAGTCAGGATATGTTTCTTTGGTTAACATTACTAGAAGATATTGTCAGAGGCATAAGACAACAAGAGCCACGATGATTTAAGAAAAGAAGGCTGGTGTCATGTTTACCTCATAGTAGTTTTGCTGTTGGGTGTATAATGATAAATATGGGATAAAAACCTATTCTGTTGCAGGTRTTCTAGGCAATATTAGGCAGCTGTTCTCCCTGATTTCCAGAGAAGTCAAGTATCCACAGTGCCTCCTTAATTTCAAGCAAGGCTACAGGCATCTGGACTTTCTTAACCGCTATATACTTCATTTCTTTGTTTTAGTACAGAACAACTCACACAATTCCCAGACAAGCAAAAAGACTTAAATAACAAATATTCCTGAAGCAGTTGGTTTTTAGGATCCTGCATCACTGTGAAAAAACACAATCTGATATAGGGCACCTCTGCTCTAGCTTCTGCTGGCAAATAATTCCTTTACACAAGTTCTTCACAGTTAACAAAATGCAGCGTGGTAGCTTTTGGCTGAACAAGCAAGCCTGAAGGGTTGGCTGTCTCCTTGACTGCAGAGAGCAATAGCCTTTTCCCATACGGCAGTCCCATTGTGCTTTTGAGGGTCTCGGAGTCTGTTTTGATACCAAGGATGCGTTATTGCTCTGGGAGGCAAAGGCACTCGGTAGGTATCTGTTGTCTGCAACGATAGAGAAGCCTGGGGTTTCCAGGTTTCTTGATCTTGGTGCTATTTATATTCTAGTAAACAAATATTTTATTGTTGATGTGTGGGTGTCACCGTAGTGTCTGAGGATATTAGCCAGTTCTTAGCTGCTGTACGTCTGTTGTCTGCTGTTCCTGTTCTGTATACAATCACCTCACTCTTCTCCTATTGCAGCTTCTCAATTTTACTACCTAAAYGCATCTTCTATCATATTGTTTATCCATGCATGGAGCAAGAAAATAATCTGACTGCACCATTCTGGACCTCTTGACATTTAGAGAGAGTTGGGATTTAGACAGACCATAGAAGGAATTGCACTATTCAAGATGCCAAGTGATTAAGACGTGAACAAGGATTTCAGCAGAAGCAAGGTCAAGGTAAAGATTAACTCAAGCAGAATTTCAGAGGTGGGAATAAGGAGAGTGGGAAAGGTAGTTTAATGCTATGAAAAAGCAGTTTATTGTTTTCAATTTTGCACTGCTGGGATAGAAATATAAAGGCCTTTAATATCCTTTAATTATGCCGTGCTAGTGAGAGCACAAAGATGCCAAACACAGTGACACGTGGCTGCAGTTTCCTTTGCCTGCCTCTAATTTCTCTGCTTCTCCCTCTTCTCGGTGCTTTTCCCTATATTCTTTTGCTAGATGCTTGATTTGAATATTTTATATATGCAAATCTCTTTGTTATAACTGGCTTTTACAATTTTAATTCTGTTCTCAGGAATTCAAGAACTCTTCCTGGTGTCAAAGAAGTCACCACAGCTTTTGCTCCCAATGTCTGATAAGAGGGAGAAACAACACTTCCATGGAAATAATGTGCAGTTTCCAGGTCGGATTTTTTTTTGCTTTTCCCATTATCTGTCCTCACATAGAGGCTCTTTCATATGCTGAATAGCTTGCAGGTGTTAGATCTGCTGGTGGAAAAACTCTGGTCCCAGCCACTGGGAAATTCCCCAGCCACTCCAAGGTACTCACGCTATGCAGAGGAAACTAGAAAAAGAAATGGCAAGGAGGCAAGMGTGAAGTGCAAATCTTTGGAAGGGGACGTCAAGGCCGATGGACCTTTCATAGTTTGACAGTGCCAGCTTCAGTAAGATTTTTTTTTTTGGTTAAAAATCTCAGTACATTGCTTTTTGATGCTTATATGTTAATTTCAGTGTGCACATGTAGATATTAGCCAAACTATTTGGCTTTTCATACTAGAGAAACGTAAACAGCTGTATAATAAAATAGATAGCCCACCACTGTCATTTGCCAAATGTTTTCATTCCATCTGTTTCATCAAAAGATTCTACTTTTTCCAGTTCCCTCCTCCCACTTTCTATGGCACACTTTCTTCCACTGAGTATTTCTGCATAACATTTTCTTATCTAGAGACGAGCTGTACATCTGATAATGGACCAGGTTAAAATAAACCAACATTTTACTTGATAAGTATGCATCGTTCTATCATCCTGTCCATTCTTTGTATTGTATTACTAAAGTAAACACAATTATTGAAAATCAAAATGCTTTATGAAATTATGTCAATTCCTTGAAACATAATTTGGGAGAAAATTTTTGGTTAAAATGTCCTGGCATTGTCAAAACATCTTGYTTTGATGTCTTTGAGAATACAGTCTTTTCACTTGCCTCTTTCTAAAAATTTTGCTTTTGAATGTCTTCAAACATTGTCTTAGGTACTGTAGCATGATGTAAAAGTTAAAAGTTAATGTTTAATGAAACATCTTTACTAACTGAAAGTAAAACTTACCTTTTTTTATTTTTGGTGTCCCAAATCTTAAAAATGTTTGGGCATTTTGCTCTTGGTTGGAGTTTTAAAACCCCTCATATYATGAGACCTCTAAAACCTCTGCAAAATGGATTTTTCATTTTCTTTGTGGCTTTTATTGCCTCTGGGCATCAAGAGGGAAAGAATTTTTGAGTTCAAGTTCCTGATCTCATATCCTCCTTCAGGTTAAGCACCCTCACTGATTACCACTGCTCCATTTAAACAGGAGGGAAGCAACCTCTTCACAAGCCGAATGCCATTTAGGGCTCTTASGGTGGATGCAGTCACTGTGTTGATGAGAGGCAGCGCGGGCAGCACCAAGTTACCCTTTCACATGTTACCGAGCATGCGCTATCCTGAGTCTTGTTAACGGGGGAAGAAAGGTACCTCCCACTCAACTCCCTCCCCCACTGATAAATTGCCAGCACGGCTTTAAGTCAACAACCTTAATGCCATCAGGAAACCGGTTGGTGGCCAGCATAGATCCCAGTGAGACAAACTGTTTTGCAAACCTGTCACACTGCAACAATTTCAGTTTCTGACTGGATAGGCTACTTTGAATTAGAGATGATGAAGGCATACACAATGGTAATGGAGCTCGTGCTTGAGAGAAGAGCTTGCACCACAAAGCTAAGAACAGGAACTTGTATCTTAAGACTAGGAACGGTTATAAAGTTGTTGTTCAGCTTTCCTTTGCTCCCTCTCAGTTTTCCACTAGCTTAAAACCTAACCACACAGCCAGGCTGCCAACACAAATAACAAAGGGCTCATCTTTTTTTTGACARAGAGCAAGCCAAGCCGTACTTTTCTTTCCCTTCCACAACATCTAACTCTTCCTCACCTACATGAAGTTCAGCCAGTGAGCTGTTATGCCTGTGCAATCCTCCCCTGGGTGCCAGGTAAAGTATTCCACTCCTTCAACCAGAATGGAAATGGAGCTGGACATGAGAAGTGCTTCAAGAAATTGTGAATTTCCCTGTAACCTATTAGATATCAAACACAGGGCTGGTACTTTTACAACGTCTGTGAGAACTTCCACAAAGAAAACGAGTTATTGCTCTAAATAATACCTTTGTGACATTCACCAGGAATGCCTGGTGAATGGGCCTGCTCATTTTCATTATATTTTTCTGAGAAATAGACAGATTATTTTACTATTGCAATCATATCCATCTTGATTGTAAATGCCACCTCCTCCTTCCAGACATTTAACCCACTAGTAGGCTTTACCTGCTGACTTGGTCAATAACAGCAGCCAACATTTGTTATCACTCTATCTTCTCTGTCATATAAAAAGCTCATTCCCATTCTGATTATTTTTGCTAGTTTATAGTGCCAGACAATATTGATGATTCTCTTCGGGGGTTCTTTAATGGGATGACCTTAACAAGAATAAAGTAGCTGGATATGGGCTTTTTTTAACATCATGTTTCTTTCCAAAAACATAAAAATTATCGGTTCCGAATTGTACATTTTTTTGTGTTTTGTCCGTGGGCTTTCCATAAATCAGTTAAATTTGTTCACATAAACTTTACATTTTGTATTAAGCCTCTCATGGAAGAGGTGACAGATGTAGTGGACTTTCAAAAACTTAAACAGTCTCCACCACCATCTCACGCACTTACATCTCCAGTTCAGAAGGTGCTTTACGTAAATGTGAGCAGAAGAGCAGTCCTACTGATGTGCTTGAAGTTAGACATGTCTTGAAACAGAGCACATCAGATTCATTCATGTTTGAAGCTCCTGTGTAAATTTCCTCTCAAATTTACTATAGTAAATTTCTGGCTTTCTAATGATTAAAGTATGAATAAATAATTATGCAAATACAATTCAGTAAATAAATTGACTGTATTGATGTAAGCAGACATTATGAAAGTTAAGATACATGGGAAATGAAAACAAACCTAAAAAGACAGTTCACTCTCAGTTATACAATGAAAAATGTCTAGTTATTCATTGTTCATTGACCAATATTTTTATAGCAAATGAGGCATAAAGAAATTGTGCACAAAAACAGTGCTGGTAAAAAAAAAAAATCAAAATAATCCCTCACTAGATGTGACATTGTGAAATACTGTAGCTCTTTGAGCTCCACATGTATATTTATCTGACTACTGTTTGTATAACTGAAAACATCAAAGAATAAAAGGTTGATATACGCAGCAGAGGTAGCTTTTCTGAGATGTTTTACCTCTTGATGCACAGGCAGTCTAAATATTAATATTCATCATGTTCTAATTTCCTTATTCCTATGCCAAGCTCAGAACCACTTAGAATTAAGACTCTTCTGTTTTGCTGCTATTACATATTGTTTTGTCTGATTTCACTTCAGCTTGTACAATTCCACCTAAATAAGCAACTGTGCAGGATTGTTTTCCAGCTTCAAACTGTGATGTGTGGAGGAAATAAAATTCCTGACCCGTTTCTGGTAAAAGATGACGTCTTCATGTCCATTTTAACGTATGATTGGAAACTTATGACCCAAAAATCCCAGTCTTGCAATTAGATCTGTGTAGCTCCTGTTGCCCTTTTTCTGTATCTTTTTAAAACCTCCTCTAAGGCATCCCGACTGATGCAAGTTATTATTGTCTTCAACATATCTCATTTTTATTCGCAGTGTTTATGTAGATCCTTTCTTTTTTTTTTTTTTTTTTTTTTGCTATTCAGCATCTTGGCTTCCAGAGATACATAAATTCTTATCTTTCCATGTAGAATCTGTGGAACAGAATTTGTTGTAGGCAGTGAGAAAATCAAACCTGATAATCACTGAGAGATTCATAGTATTTCCATAACTCACTATGCTTCTCCAAAGGATTTCACTGATGAGGGGGGCTGAAGCTCCACCTGGACAGAGAGCCTTAAAATCATGTCATTATAAAATGACATACTTCAAAGAAATACTATAAATGAGCAATACCACTGTAAGAGKTGAAACAAAATGGCCAATGACTGGATGAACCCAGAGTCTGGATCTAAAGACCTTAGAAACCATACATGTTCTGGTGAAGGTTGCGAGGCCATGAACAGAACTATTCTGCCTAAAATCTCTCAGGACTTCAGACTCTAGCTATTGAATCCTTTTTGGGGGGGATTGTGCAGAGACCTGTTTCAAATGCCTTCTTAATGGTGTGTTTTACCAGAGTCTGTAGTACAGGTTGACTAACATGTTTTTCAGGACAAAAAAAATCCCTATCCATATAGATAAAAAAATCCTGCGAAGTTCGTAATGATAGCAAAATGAATCTTCTATGTCTGGTGCCAGCACAACTTCATATACTGGTGCTCACACTTCTTTTTTTCTTTTTTTTTYCTTTTTTTTAATTAATTTTCCAAATCTGAAACAATAAAGAGAAAAGGAATTTTGCTATTGAATTCAAGCACAACCGGGTGTTATCCAGAGGCTAAATTCTTTTCCTGCTTAACGTAAGAACATAATAAGAACATAAGAGGCATACTGGTTCAGAACAAAGGTCAGTGTAGCCCAATATCCTGGCTCCAACAATAGCCATAAGTGGGTATGCAGGGAACAGTAGAGAACCAGACTCGCATATCTGATGCCTCCCCCTAAGTATTCTCCTGGCTCTCAGCTACTCGCAGCTGAAGAATTTCCTGAAATGGGTGTAGTTTTGAAGTATCTAAAAACTCTATATACATTTCTGTTCTGCGGTCTTGCCCACAGTCTCCCCTTGAGGCTATGTAAACTTACAGTATCTACTAACTGATGCTGAATGGGAATTGGGCACCTGGATTTTGTGGCAAAAAGTGATTAATGTCATTAGGGACTCAAGAATAATACTTTCAATAGAACAATAGTTCTAGAACAAATCTGGTGATTTACAGGCATATTATGAGAAGAACTAAGGACATGTTCAAAATATTACCATGTTTTCTTTAAAATATCTATGCAGGCATTGTGATCTGAGACAAAAAAAGAGAGTGGGTTTTGGCAGGATAGGACACTAATAACCTGTTGGTAAAAGAGTAGCCCGTGGGCTGAATGAGGAGATACTCAAACCGTTCAGGCAGGGTGCTAGAGGCAAAGAAATAGGTGATTATGTTTGAATTATGCAGTTCTAAATAAGAGCAGAATAACTGACAGAAGCCCATGGACATCTTTCAACCTTGTTGAGGAGTAGGCAGACATGAAATGATATACCCATTCAGTGGCAAATTCCAGTTAGATTGCTCTCAGACCAGATTAAAATAGATTCTTGCATCTGTCTTCCTCGATTTTTCAAACATTCCCTTTTCCTTTTTTTTTCAGTGAAATTTATCTGTTGTTGATAATGATATAGATTAACTTTCTGAGATCATGCCACTCATGTACGTTTCCCCATATTTGGCGAATACACAAAATGAACCAAATGCAAAGACATATACAACAAATCTTCTTGACCGTAAGTGCTTGCAAACAACAAAGGCACTTGAATATTCTGATGACAGGGCTAGTATAAGGACCTACGTGCCTAGACAGAGCGAATCTTTTATTTTCTATGCCTGCTGTAACTAGCAGTATCTCCTGCTGCTCTGAATCACTAGGTTCAAATCACTGACTTCCAAGAATCCTGTAGTTGGAAATGTTGAAGACAGAAAAACTCTAATGGGTCATTTTGGACAGCCTCCTGCCAGGACATTATTATTCCCTCCAGAGCTATGTTAGTACTTGATGAACAGCAACACTACCCACAAATGAGGCAATGTTGTCTACAAACATAGACGAGCAGAAAGAAGATACTGGTGAATGTGGTCAATAGATACCTTCCTCCGTAGCCTGTGCTTCTATTCTGTGTTGTCTTTAATTTTATTCATTGCATTGGAAAGACAGGAAAAGGAAGGCTTGTTTGAAAAGCTCCCAGAGAAACCAAACTGCTGAATTTATGAATTTGTGTTGGTTTCATTGTGTTTGAGTAGTGAGGAGTACTCTAAGGTAACCACAATCAAATGCTTCTCAAATATCTGCACGTTTTCTCTAATATGTTGTGGGTTTTTTTCTGTGAGTGTATGTGTGGATTTTGTAGGGTGAGAGATGTTCTGTTACCTATTAGTAGGTTTGGCGTGTCCCTCAAAGGACATCTCATTTGATCAACAGATTGCTCCTGGTGCCTGATAGCTTATGAATTCTCACTGACATCATCTGATCACACAGCTGGCTATTTTTCCAATGAGAAGTTTTAATAAGATTGTTTCAGTCAGGGTGAGGTCTATAATCTTAATTTCTGGGGGCAGTAGAGTAATTTTTTGGAGTGATGTTAAAYGTCTTTGTTACCTGAACAGTGTCAAAGGTGCTGGAGGAATTTTTAAACCAACCTGTAAGACCCCATCCATAGTTGGTAAAATCTTCTGATGGGGTGAGACCCACATGAGGGAAGGGGATTGTCAGTGCTAGTCTTTAGCGTTCACTTTTAATGAAATTTTCCAAGCTTTTAGTATYGACATTCTTGATCTGCAAGTCCTTTAGAGTCCTTAATGGTTTCTGCCTATGCCCATGGCAGTAGCTATGAATGTTTTTATCTAATCTACTTGGTGATGAAGCTGTATTCAATTTCATCTTGTGATTAGATCTCTGCAATGCACCTACCTCCAGTTACACTACGAGACCAGAGCCAAACTTCAGCTGTGTTTTGTTTGTGAAGGGGTGTTGTATGAGCAGCCTGCAATGTCTCCACTCTGTTACTTGAAAATAACTTTTTACTGCGGTTTTCCCCTTAAATAGTTATGATCCTTGCTCTAGAAACCATCTCCCTTTTTGTGTGATTCTGTGTCAGTGAAGATGAGCTGATGTGCCTTGAGGGATCAGGAATATGTCAACCTTGACTCTGATAGATGGCTCCTTGGCCGGTGGAGCTATGCATCTTATAGTGTCTGCAGAGCTGTAGGCTCTCAGGTGACACTGTAAAGCTTGAGTTTACCCAAGCTTTGGGAAGAGGAGGGGGGATGCCAATAGGGTATGATGACAACAAGGCATTTTTATGTTTTGAACTGTGAGGATTTGAGAGTATCTTTGCTCTGATGACAGTCAGTGATGACTGAATGTGAGTCTAGATGGGTGTATTTTTGTATTCTGAAATAATAAGTGAGAGACACTCTCTGACCAACCACAAATGCTTCTCGAAAGCCAATTTCTCCATTCTACCTGTGTTACACCTAACATGCTTGGGGTTATACTTTCATGTATGTAAATACATTATTCTTAAAGAAAATCAGAATGTATGTGTGTGAGAGACGGTGTTTTCTGTTGCTAGCTAGCAAGGCTTTGTAGTTCTCCAATTCTAGTTTCAAACATATTTATTGTAGTAGGTAATATTTAAGACTGAGTGGTCTATTTTCTACATCTTTTCTGTGTTCCTTTTGCTGCAAAGCATGACAGGGCTGCGTGGTGCATAACCTCTAAGGGCTCATGGCCAAGGAAAAGTTGTTTCTCTATAAAAAACTTCTTCCTCTGTGGCAGTCTCAGAAGGAATCAGATTTTCTACGGTTGGTTAAAGACCTACATGTCTCACATTAAAACTATCAGCCCTTTAATTTGGGAAAACATCTCAATTCAGGGCATTCTGCTTCCCCCTCCTGAACTGAGTTTAGATATGAATGGAACTTAGGTACTTGGTGACCTGAAATTAAATACTTTCCTCAGCTGGAGCCCAGGTGGGGCGGAGTAACAGGATGGATGGGGCAAGGGTTTAATGTGCTGGTGACTGGGGAGGTGTGCAGAGCGGACAGCCTGGATAATTTTACCGGAGCTCCAAGGGAACCTACGGATCCTATCTGGAGCCCACTGCTCTCGGTGGCAGAAGTCCCCACTCATTCAGTAGGAGCAGGCTCATGCCCAGTGTTTGTAAAATGTAGGCTTATTATCCCCAGGTTTCTTTCTTACACRAAGATGATCACTGTAACATTTTATATTACTTTTCTCTAAACTGACTATTCTTCTTATCTGTTGAGCAGAATTGCCCGTTTTTCTCCTTGATGCATTTGCACAAAGTATCTTTTCTTTTTCTTGTCTTTTTAGGTAGGATTTTCTGTCAGCATGTTTTATTTGGGAAATAGCATGTGACACTGATGGGTCTTCCTCTTTCCTTTCTTTTTCTGATGGAAAACACCTGCAGCATAGAACAGCCTTGGAAAAGTCAAGTAAAAGCCTGTGTGCTGTGATGTGCTGAGGTAGTAAATATATTCTAGTGTACACCGAGCAGCATAAATATGTAAATATTTTACAACACGTGTACTTACATATCCTACCTCTTTTTTTTCCTTGCAGAGCATACACTTAAAATGCACACATCAAGTTACATATGTCTGGTATAGTGGCAGCAGAGTCTGCTCTGTTAATAATAATACTGAATATGTAAATCCCCCCACTTTTTATAACCAGTGCTTTAGGTTGCATTTACTGTAAACAAAGATGTATTTTGGGGGGCAGTTGGTTTGAGTTTATTGTTTATGTAAATCTCTCAGAATGTGACATAGCCAGATAGCTTCGTATGTTGTGCTGATCCACATTTTAGGCCAGCAGCCAAAGTATTTTATCTTTTACTTCATTATAGTGATCTTCCAATTAGCTGTGGTCTGTAATACCCTGATTTTGGTGGCAGTGGTTTGGGGAGGATTGTTTGATAGTTCTGCTCGAGAGGCAAAATGAGGGGCCTTATTATAGAAAGTGCAGAGGTTGTGCAGTAGCTGAGTTCTGTTGCAAAGTTTGCCGATAAGGGAAAACTGGCCCTTGAGCATCCATTCTATTCTGTATATTAACACTTCTAATCTGCACTGCTGATAAAACTGCAAGCCATTTGCCTTTGGAGGAATTAGTTCTGCCTCACTTGTGTAACCAGGCGATGGTGATTAACCTTTAAACTGTCCAATATTCTCAGCAGACTCCTGCTCCAGATTAGAAACTATTTAGTTATGACCAACTAAATTAACAACATTCCCTCCTCTGAAGAATAAGATTTGGAAGGTATGCATTTTAAGGTGGAATGTGGATAATGTCCTTATTTATTCACCACTTTTGCTATATAAAATGTATTTGTCATTTAAGAAGGAAAAGAAAGGAGAGAGGGAGACTGATTTCAGAGTGAAACAATCTACAATTAGTTATGTACAGGAGGAGATTTGGTTGAATTTGGCTTGGGGTGCTGCTTTAGATGGCTGAGACCTGTTTCTGACTTTTCATTCTTAAATAAAACTTACGGTGCAGGGGATAAAACGGGCAGGATGGTGCTCTGGTATGGGCAGCAGTTTAGGAAAAAGATTTCCTTCCTTTGAAAGGAAAGGCAATTATCTCAATTCTTTGGGAGAGTAATTTTTGGAAGTTTACTAACCTTCCTGTCACAATCAGGCAAAACAAAAGGTTTTGTACGTGGTGGTTACAGACCAACATATCCAATGGACTTTAGCTGCTGTGATAACCTAGTACTGTACCATTGTATCTACATATTTTAAATGTGTAATTTATCAATTGAAACATACCCTTCAATACATGTGCCATAAAAGAAAAGAGCAAGGGCAATTATGTAATAGTATAGTGTTTGTCTGACGTGCCTTAAATCCCCATATTGTTATTCCTCACTGAATAACAAATACAAAATCCCTGTTAGCAATGTTTTCCATTTTACCAGTTTTATATTAGCTGCCTCCTTAAAAATTGCTAATCTAGATACTACATTAGTAGGATGTCAGTCAAACTGCAATCCACAGTGAAGCCTTCTTCATATACCAATTTAAATCATTCATGGTCCTTTCTTTGGCATTATTCAAAAGATCATAATAATTTTCTTGTGCCCACAGCACAAAAAAATCAATTATTTCCCCACAAAGACTTGAAAGTACTTAGCGAGTGCTGTAAGAAAAGCTGAGGGTTATATCAAATTGAAATTGCACTCATTACACACAACACAATTAGTTGCCACTAGTCTGGCCGGTGCTTTAATTCTGAATGGCATATCTTTATTATTACAGAAACAAGCATGCAAATGGCATTGTTCAGGATTTGCAGAAATCAATAGGATATAGTGCTGTGTGTTTGGTGGCCACTGTCACTCAGTCTGCTGTGGATTTGAGATAATGTGTGTATTTGAATTAATGAAGGGAACGTGAGACATCATAAGTGACACCCAAATAAAAGAAATGGGTACATGATATTTGTAATTATTCTACTTGTGTTTTTGTTGTAAATACTTGTGCTTTTTGTTTTTTAATCAAAGGATTAATTGCATTTTAATAAGGCATTATGATTTTCAGAGCTTTAGTTAATTAAAACTTGTAGTATATAATTATGAAGTGATGCTGAGATTTGTCTAAAGATCACCCATACGTTTAGAATATGTATATTTTTCCTTGTTAAGCAGTTGCTACATTTTGGGGGGAGGATGAATTATATTAAATGTTTGAAAGATGATGGCAGTTCCAAATGGATTTCTATAAATGGCAGCTAGGAATGTAGATTATGTTGTAGGACAAATTAAAGTGGAGGAACTACTGGGGTTGGAAACACTTTTTGGCTGTAGTGCTGGAACATTCATTTGCACAAATGTTAGCTTTCAGCCACAGGAGTAAGAACAGATGTATTTGTTCAATGTATCATATCATTCCACCCATTAGGTCCCAGTGAAATTGCTGCAGTTTGAAATTCTGAGTACAGGTCATATATACTCACTGGTGGTGCGTGGTAAAGATTATTTTCCATGTGACAAAAGGGTTTTAAAAAAAGGGAGAAAGTGGAGGGGGGGGGGGGGGGGATTGTGTACAGACAACTCTATGTATCAACTTGTTTCCCTAATGGAGATGAATATTCCTGGTAGAAAGCCTTAATCACTCACAGTCTAACCTGGGACATATATATATATATATATATATATAAAAAGATTGTTTCCTGTGGGAGTATGTTATGTACGGATTGATAGACTAATTGCTAGATAGATAAAACAGAGTTAGAGTAAAACAGTATTAGAAAGTTAAAATCTTTGGCAGTATTTAAAAAAAAAATCTCCTCTTACATTTATTCCATTCCTTTTGTAAGTGTATACTGGAAATAAAAATTAATTTGGCTTTTTTTTTAATATAAAGGGGGAAAAATATTGCTTTGCTGTTGAATGGTGAAGGTTTTTTTTTATTTCCTGTCAACTATAAAATGAAATACATGTTTATGCAGAATAGTTCAGCACAGTCATATATTCCTATCACATAGCCCTATGAACTAGAAAGGGTTTTTAATGCTCTCTCTTGAAGGAAGGGTCTTAAATTATACCTCAGCATTTCCTGCTTGGAAGCTTGGCTCTTGCAATGCACGAATATTTATTTATTTATTTATTTATTTATTAYGCCCTGGCTTGCAGATACTTTTTGAGACAAACCCACTCAAGAGCTTAAAATGTTCCAAGAGAGGTGGGAAGACGAAGCCTGCAGAGAGGGCAAAAGGAAGAACAAGAATTCTCAAAAATTTACGTTGACTTCAGCACTCAAAACAGGATTTTATTAGGTATCTATAAATGGATTTTAAGTAGGATTTTCCCATGTTTTCTCCCAAAGCTGATTTAAAATCTTATATTATTAGATTGGTCACAGCCTTCATATTTTAACTGTCAAACCCAAAGCCTGAAAGGTGATTCATTCAAAGCTTGCTAAAATATTTGCTCAGCAGCACAATAGTGTGTGATGGAAAATAAACTCCTCTAGAGCATCTCACCCTATCAGCCATGGCCTGCAGCAGGAAAAGAATGAGGGAAGGTCAGTCAATTATGTGTGGTAATCACCGTAAGCATATTATCTGAGACACAGATGTCTTCCCTGACCCCACACGACATAGCTATTAACCCCACAGTAGTATAAAAATGGGGAGGAGGAGGAGCCGGTCCCCTAGGTAAAGCAGACCTTTTCAGTCAAGCCTTGTCCAGCAGCTCGGCGAAGTTGCAGCGGCGAGGACGTTGTTGCAGGGAGCTGGCCCCGTGCACGGCGGGCGGCTCGGCCGACTCTCCTCTTCAGGGACCTTTCTATAGGCCTAGTCATGTGAGATAAATAGTTGCATCATCGGAAAAATGAGAGTGGCAAATTGACTCCTGAGATATTTCAGGACCGTAAACAACCCTGGAATGCTGGGYGCTGCCCATGTTTTTACGGGAACAACTTTTGTGTTCCTGAGTACACTTACATAGTTGTTGTAATAGTGCTGATAAAGTATAATACCACTATCATGCAATCGTCTAATGCTTCTAGAAAACAGAGATGATTTTCTCATTACACTGAGTAATGTGCTGATTACCACATTTTGAGTTCAAGTTCCTTCTGTATTTGCTTCAGAAAAATGATCAGCTGCTTATTCAAGCAAAAGGAATTTTTTTGGTGCGATTGTTCAAACACATCAAGTAGGCAAAGCAGATTTTTAAACTGGCTATTTAAACTGTTGAAGTTGAAGGCTCATTTAAAAGTTTGCAAGTAAAATTTGGTTGCTGTGTAGGAAACATGCATTAGTGAGAGACGCAGTATCCCTCACCAGCTCTAAGCTTTCTAGCACCAAGCATTAACCCTGAGAGTAGGTCTGTTTATTTCTTGTAGCCTTTGGAAAATCTTTTTTTTAGGTGATGCTTTGTTACCTTTTGGGAGGCCATTTTGTATTTTTCTACCAAAAAGATGAATGACCATTTAGGAATGTAAGCTATTGCAGTGCTGCACAACATACAGTGCAAAAGAGTCCACGACCAACCAGATTTGTGGTTTTTCTCCTTTTTAAATAATTGWTCGCAATGGCATTCTCATCCTGTGGCATCCTTGTAACTGAGGTCAGACTGGGCCCAGTGAATAGCAGAGCGTGAAGGGAATGTTTTGCTCATCAGATTTGCGACAGAACGTAGCAGAGGAATCCCTGGGTTTCCTTTCTGACAAAAGGAATTATTAAAAGATATTCTCTTTGATACTGTCTCTCCTTTCCCAGGGTTAATCACCATGTGAATGAACGTTTGCTTGCATTGCTGAGCTACAGGTTACAGACAAGAAAAGTGGTGGGTTGAGCACTGGGATAAGCCTAATCACCAGACTCCCAGGAAAGGAAAATGTGTCAGAGATACGGGATTTTGACACGGTGCAGGGTGAACACAGGTTGCCTCTGCCACTGACCTCAGGGGTGACCTGAGAGTGGATGAAAAGGATGGTGGAGATGACTCACTAGGATAGCTGGGCTGAAGGGGGTGTTGCAGGTTCCCATCACAGCCACTGCTGACCAAATTCAGCTGGAGTCCAAAGAAGAGATTTGGGCTATCCTTCCCATGAGTAAATCCCCTGTGGGAGTCCCGGCTATGTGGAAAGATACCATTTGCACTTCCTCCTATTACTGTGGTCAGTCTTGAATTTTGGTCCTCTTGTATTCCCTTATTAAACTTCCATCCTGTTGTCATTTTAGCCCTATGTATAAATGTTGCTAAGTAACCTCCTGTGTCAAATACCTTTTCTGCCAGGAGAGAATCTTGCATCAGTCACCTATTGTGACTGCCAGATTAGATACCGTAATGTGCTCGACATGGGACTGCACCTTACTTCTATCTGGAAACTGCAGCTGATACAGGATTTGGCAGACTACTTGTTAAGCAGCATCTTTTCCTCAAGCATATTAAAGCAGCCCTGAACAACTTGTACAGTTTGTTTACTGGTCTCTGGGCTGATTTTTAAATGTTGGAGATTTAGGGGTTTTTGGATTTTACCTTTTAGCTCTAAATCCTACCTGTTTGAGTGAGAGCTCTGCTGTCGAACACATTGCTCCATTTGCAGACAGTGAAGGCTGTAAGTTAAGACCTTACCTCTGAAAGAGAGCRAACAGTGCATGCCTGGAGCTTTAGCGAGCCGTGATTTCTACAAGGCTCTTTTATCATGTTTTCCGTGGGGCCAAATAAAAGCCAAATTCTGACGATCACTTGCGTAAGTAGAAATCGGGAGTAATGCCATTTAAATAATATGTAATTAGGCTAGAGTGAATGAGAATGGAACTTTGTCCCAATTGATTATATATTTCAGGTCAGTTGAAATAATGGAACAGCCTTTTCTGTCTCAGCTTAATGCAGTGGTTCTGAAGAGTTCATCACCTGCTCTTGGCTCTCTTTCCTATTTCCAGCTGATAAATCATCTTTAATGTGTTTCCTAATATTACTTTTCCATGTAAGCACTGGTTATAGTTCTATGTGACAGCAAGGGGGGGGGGAGCAGGCAATAATTTCACTGACACAGAAATTACTTGAAAAATGCATTAATGTGTCTTAAGTGTAATTGACATTCTTTGAAATGTATATTGCCTACAGGCAAAATTAAATTTTGCTAACCAAAACCAGAGGTAGGCATAACTTCCGTAACATCATTCCTGGATACATATTAAATAGTAGTGATGGTTTCCATCGATATATTTGTAAAATATTATCAAATTTCACATGTAGAAATCACATGTCTTATTCAGTCATGTTTTGTCAGTTAACCTTTTCTTATGTGATAGTTTATTTTCTAGAGGAAATATTTGATAAAACCCACAGTAATTTTGAATACACGATTTACCGTGTTAATACTTGTAACTTATCGCATGCTCTTCAGTTCCTCCTTGTTGATATTCTGTTAACCTTATATGTCACAGCAAAAGCAAAGCATTTTCCAAAAAGCTGTGGGAAGTCAGAATTTAAATTGATTTTTCTTCTCTAAATTTTGTCCTAATATAAATAATCATGGCTGGCAAAAAAAATTTTTAAAAAACCACCTAGCACTACAATTTTTTCATTTGCCTAAAACCCTCTCCTGAATTATGAGAACAGTCTGAGAATTGAGTTTTATTCATCCAAGTAAACCTATAGCTGTTTTAGATGCCAATGAGCCCAAAAGTACCAATTTCTCCATGGTACAGAAGGAAAACAGATCTCTATATACTTGATAAGTATACTGGTCGCAGGGAAACTAATCACTCACATGTGATGACTTAAGCGTGAGAAACTGCACATATGAATTGCATTTGGTACGCATGTTTAATCACTTCACCTGCACACTGTGAACCACTCCGTCTGCAGCATGGCTAGTCTTGCTGAGAAGTTTCATATAGCTGCAGCTGAAAATACAATATGAAACATGGTGTCCTGCCACTCTCGCCCATTGCACTAGTTTGAAGGACAACATAAAGACAGGTCAAGTTTGGTTCGGGGAGAGATAAGCTGCGTCTTCACCTGCCTTTTTTTTAAAATGTAGTTTGGGCATCCAAATCATTTAGTTGCTTTTTAAAAAGACTGATGTAGCTCCATATGTCAAAGGACAAAAAAAAAGATATTTTCCATAAATGTTACAGTATGGTGATGAAAAGATTTTATGCAGATTACAGTGGTGTTTGCATGAAGTTTCCAAACACCAGAGAGGAGGGAACTTTCATATGTAGTTTTTTGTATTAGATCCTGCAGGAGATACAAAACATCTTACAGGTGAGATGTCCCAAACCAAATCCAAAGTTGTGTTGGTTATACCTACAGTGTAAGCAGGAGTTTGTTTCTGCTTCTGATGTTTACAATTTTATGAAAGGACTGGGAACCTTTGGGAAATGCATGGATAATTACTAAACACAGAAGTCTGTATTTAGACAGGGTTAAATATAGGTGTAAACTCAAAAATATGTCTTTGCACAAACCCAAATTTTCTCTGTATTAAACATTTCTGCCTATATCTGTCAAATTATTTGAGTCAAAATGTATTTTCAGTATGCCTTTAAGTTAAAGGGTAAAAGGGTTAAGTTGCTGTCATAGCAGCTATGTGCTGCCCTTTCCGTTTTTATGAGAACCTCTCACCTGTGTTCTCATCTGCAAACATCTATCTTAGGAAGAAAAGTATGGCTTGGGTATAAGAACTAGGAGTAATCTTTTATCTCCTACTGATCTGTAATCAAGCACAGTAAATACAAACACTCGGTCCAAACCTCCTGTGACATTTATTAAGACTTTGACTGGGAGTCAGACTCAAAGTACCCAAATTTTTTCTGCAAAAGTATCGTTCCACTGTTAGCCAATAGAGCATTTCAAATGAAGTGGATACAAAAGTGTACTACACTGTAAAAAAAGATCAGGTTTTTGATGTGGTTCATTTGGGTTTTAAGGAACATACTGACAGAAGAAATTGTATTGTTCTGTCTGGTAAGAAGTAGGGACTGCAGTACCTCCAGTTAATAACTGACCTCAGAGATTTCAGGTAATTTTCTTCTTTGCCTGCTAAAAGTTAGGCAGAAACAATGAACTGGGAAACTTCAAGTTCTAACATAGTATGAGATAAGAAAAACAAAATACTCATTTCCAGGACTGTTCAGTGCCCCGTGATGGCAGAGGCCGTTTACTACTTTTGAAGAGGTCTTCAATATTAGCTACAAAAGTAATGATCTCACAGAGTACAAACCTGCAGAAGGAAAAGTCCAAAAGAGAAAGCTTAGAAAGAGAAATCGTGGTTTTGCTCTGCTCTTTCCTGTCTGACGCTGTCCAAGAAATAGTGAATTGGATGCCAGTCCTGCAAGCTCCTGAGTGAAGCTGAGAAGTGTACAAAGAGACTGGCTTTAGAGTTTGATTTAGGGTCTGAAATGTCAAGGTACTGAGCATTTTGCGGAACATCCCGGATAGTTTTTACTGACCTCTGTTGTACTCAAAATCTTGCAGAATGCTGCTGCCAGAGCTCTGAGTGACTAAATCCTCTTCGTCACAAATGTTGCTTGGTGCTGTCATCTAGGCCTGTTTAAACCCCTTGTGCCATGATTTTTTGCACTAGTGTTGCACACATGCTAGGCTTAACATACTGTAGGGCACGGGTCCTGACGCTGTGCTCTTGCAAGCTAGCGTATTGGCCATCTTGTTGTCCCATCATGGATTCTCACCCCGTCCTGCTCTATCACTGCATCCTTTGGCTGTTACTTTACCTCCCCGCTACCTTCCTCTCTCATTCTCCTTCCTTGCATCCAGCTGCATCAGCTGTTCCTCTCCACCAGGCATTCAGACTCAGACCTCAGTCTTTCCACGTTTCTCTTCCAGGTCCTTTGTGCATACTGAAGATGCAACTTAGAATAGTGTCACTAACACTCACAGCTTCCATCCACATCCTTTCCTGATACTTGTCTTGCATATCCAGTCACCTGCCCAGATGCAACTTGTGCAACTGCTCCTTCCCCTGTGGATGCCTTTCTTTCCCCATAGCTTTAGCCTGACTCAGCTGCAAAGGCATGCAGCAAAACAGCTGGTTGGCTTTTTTCTCCTCTTCCTTTAGCAAACCCTGGATCAACTCTCGTAATCCCTACAAAGGTTACATCCTTTGCCATTTTCCCACAAAGCACTGCTCCTTTCTGACCTCTTACTTTCTACATTCCCCTCTATGACAAGCACCTCATCTTGTTAACAGCTTTAAGCAAAAATAGTCTTTTTGCCTTGAGGAAAAAAACAATCAAACCAAACCTGGAGAAAAAAATGCAGACAGCTCTGTTTGAAATACTTTTATGCTAGAAAATCACAAATTTACATTTCCATTCCTGGCATCTTTCCTTCAATCATTACCACATTTCAGCTTATCTGCCTGTCATCTCTTTTGAAGATGCTTTATCTTCAGCTTTGACTTGCATGGCCAAAACCGRGCTCTTCTGCTTCTCTTCTGTGCTCTGAGTCTACTTTGACTCCGGTTCTTGGTTACGCTGACCGACATTATTATCACTCCTGCGATCTTAGGCCTATTAACCTGCCATTTCATCCCTCCAAGATAGGGGCCAAACCCATTCTTCTTTTGGGACTAAAACAAGGAAATGTCTCGTCTAAACCTTTGTAGTCTCTTGCACCTCTTTCTTTGTGATCTTTCTTACCCTTAAACTTACATCATCTCTCTTTGATACACACAGATTACCTACCCTAGTCATGCCCATTACTCCAAGCACTCAGTCCTGCTCATTCCTCCTCTCTTAAGCCTTCCCATTGCTCTTACCTTCAGGTCTACCAAGCAGCTGCCTTGCCTCTTAGCTGTCACCAGCCTGCACCCTGTTTCTGGTTATCAGCCTGTATGGACACCACCACCTCTTTTTTATACAAATAACACCTGATGGGCTCATTTGTAAGGCTCTCTCTTCAGCCATTTCTCCAAAAGCCACAYCTGCTGCAGTAATGACTGGTGAAAACACCCCGGGGTCAGAGTTTCCCCATAAGGTTTTAATATTATTAGGAGAAGGGAGAGGGGCAGGAAGGTAGGTAGATGACTACAATGAGAGCAGGCTTTTGGGTTTTATAATTTTTGTTTTCCAACTTCTGCGTATTGCCTGCATTATTTGACTATAAGCTCTCTGGGACAGGGGTGCTCTACCCTGAGCTGTGTGCAGCACCACCTCTGTGTGCTCCTAATCCCGGCCAAAGCCTCTGTGTGTCACTGCAGCAAAGTCACCGGGTCATATCCCCATTCACAGTGGTGTGCATTCTGGAAATCCTCCGTGTTTACATCTTTCCCATACTTAATATCTTTCTCACACAAGCACAAGATGAGGGGCTCCATTAAATGTGTCAACCTGCAAAAGGCTTATGTTTAAGATGTCTGTGTCTGTCGTGGTTTAACCCCAGACGGCAACTAAGCACCACACAGCCGCTCGCTCACTCTCCCCCGGGTGGGATGGGGGAGAGAATCGGAAGGGTAAAAGTGAGAAAACTCGTGGGTTGAGATAAAGACAGTTTAATAGGGAAAGCAAAAGCYGCGCACACAAGCAAAGCAAAACAAGGAATTCCTTCACTACTTCCCATGGGCAGGCAGGTGTTCAGCCATCTCCAGGAAAGCAGGGCTCCATCACGCGTAACGGTTACTTGGGAAGACAAGCGCCATCACCCCGAACGTCCCCCCCTTCCTTCTTCTTCCCCCAGCCTTATATGCTGAGCATGACATCATATGGTATGGAATACCCCGTTGGCCAGCTGGCCTAGCTGTCCCGGCTATGCTCCCTCCCAGCTTCTTGTGCACCTCACAGAGCATGTGAGCTGAAAAGTCCTTGAGAAAGTAGACTACCTAGCAACAACTAAAAACATTAGTGTGTTATCAACATTCTTCTTATACTAAATCCAAAACATAGCACTATACCAACTACTAGAAAGAAAATTAATTCCACCCCAGCCAAAACCAGGACAGTGTCACATACTTTTGTGGAACTTTCACAGACATGATGTTTATCTTAATTTAGTGATGTATTTTTCCTCAGGAAAACAGGAGCTCTAGGGCAGAGACAGACTCTAGCAGCTCTAAGGAATGATTACTTTCCAGTTTGGCTAATGATATAATCCACTGTGGTTGCAAGTCTTGCTCTCTTCTTTAGATGATGTCAACATTTCGATGAGCTACACATGTTGTATTCATAAGTGGTACTTAGAAATATGTGTTCTGTAATCTCGTCCTTACGCCTGACATTTTACACATGTGTTTATCTACAAGGAATGATGACATTAGCTTGCTAATTTTGCCAGTGTACTGTACCAGTGAGGGTGTGAGAGACTCAGAAGGATATTTAAACTGGCAAAGAGAGAATTATTGACATTAGCTATGAGTACTTCATAAGACTCTGTTTTGGAATGTCATTTGTTAGAAAATCTTTGCTGCTGAAAGTCATCCATCATTCCCAGATGGACCTGAAAGCCTTACAGAAACCTCTCTTCCCAAATCCCACTCATTGCCACTGGCAAAAAGTACTCACCTATTGACATTTGCAAATTAGATATGCAGATATTATTCTCTGAGAAGAAGTAGAGTGTGCAAATAGTATGATAAGATATGGTTTTCTTGGCTGCTGAATGGACTTCAGTGGTGAAAAAAATGCTTATTTGCCAGAACTCCGCCTACATGCCCCTGTGTATCCATAGAACTCAGGTTTTCTTTATTAACTAGACTGTATGCACAATATTCACATGATGAAGATCCTCAGCAAGAGCTCATACTGCCCATGTAAGTGTTTTTTTAAAGAATCAAGCTCTTACCTCTCAAAATTACATTCATATGGCATTGTTCAATATGTATGGCTGACTACTATAGAAAGCAGCAACAACAGGGTACAATGCATTAATTTTATCCCACTTTGACTTTGAAAATATAATCGGTACTTATAAAAATTGTAAATACTACAGAATCATGCTAGTAGGATTATTCTAAAATGGAAGTGCTAATACATCAAGCAAAATAGCTTTGCTAGTCCTAACTGGCTCCTATTATCACCATTATCAGAGAAGATATACCTCTGGCAACAAAAATGTGCTGGAGCACAAATGAATATATGCAAGAGAGCCAAGATTTAAAGAGGTGTTTCTTTTTATCCTACAATGAACTTTGTTCTTTTGAGTGCCACAGTTAGAGTAATAAGTGCAAGTTCTCAYGTCCAGTGGCCAAGTCTTATCTAGCTAATGAAATGGTAGGCCAATAAAATACACATAACTACCCATTTTGACAGTACACTATTCCTCTCTGTATTAGGCGACAAAATATAGTCACTCCTGATGCATTATGTATTTATAATATTACCTATAAGTGCCTATTGTAAACAAGCTGTTAGATTAACAAGTACAGCATATAAAGTATCATCATAAAGTAATCATTCAATTAATCACAATCAGAATCATCACAGGGTTGTTTTTTTCATCTGAAAGACAATGCCTGAACTGAGGGTTTTTTTCCTCAGGTTATGCTATAGAACCTATTTTTGTATATCACTGTTCTGAATGTTAAATTGCCTATCGTGAGAAACGGCAACAAGAACAGCATGGTGACTTGGACACGTTTTGGGGGAGAAAGGGCTACACAGCAGTGTTTGATTTCAACTGAGTTGAAGATGGCATAAACACCATTGCGCAGTCACCAGTGACAGTCTTGATCATTTCTATCGTGTCCTTTTTCATGAAGTTTTCAGCGGGTATGTTTCAGACTGCTAGAGCCTGCTCCTGCTGGCCTGAAAGTTGTGCACCCTCCATGTGCCAAAGGTGGTGTGTCATCACCTTGTCAGAGCATCTGAAGCCAGAACCTCGCCTCAGGAGTCCCATCAAATATAATTGCACACAGCCAAAGGTTCCTGGACTCTGCAGGGATTCATGTCATCCTCATCAAGATGACACCGTGTCGACTTTGGGACTGTCACAGCAGCACTTGTAGGAGCATGGCAGCCACCTTGAGGAGGGCATTTATGCAAATGAAAGCAAGAGTACATAGACCTCRCTTCTCTTCTGTAGCCTGGTACACATCAGGTCAGCAAGACAGTGGTGGCTAGCCTCTCACTGAAATAATGCTCTGTTTAAGCCTGACACCTTAGCATGGCAGCAACGGATCTTAATGTCTCCCTATTCCCAATGAACAAAAGGGCTAAATCTAGACATTGCCCCTTCTATAAATACTTTCTGAAATGCAATTTAGCTAGTCTGTAAGTTGCCTGGGATGACAGATTTGTTTAGTTAAATACAGATAGGGTTTGTGAAATGGGCCTGAGTCCTGGCAAGATCTGCTTCATGCTTATGGAAATGATAGTAGCAGTGGAAGTAGTAATAGAATAATGTAAGAATTCATTCATTAGTAAGGTGGGTAAGATGAGACAACTGAAATGATTGTATAGAGAAATGCAGACAGCTTCAGAGCTTTTTATATTCTGCCATGCAAGTTAGAGTATCAAGTAAGAATAAAATTCTCAATTCATCTTGTTGAGTTCAAGATCTTTCGTTACTGACGGAAAATGATCTAGCATTTGTTATGGAGCAAGGTTGGAACTGTATAACTGAGACATGTTTAGGTGAGATGGAAGGATTTGTTTTGGTATAATTAATAGACTGTAAGAGTACAATGTGTATGAGAGGGTTCTACTGGCATTGATGGGTGCATTAAGTCTTTGGCTTTCATCTCATTTAAAATGGAGTTGGTTACCAGCTCCAAAAAACAGTCTGCTAGAAGATGCTGATTAAGTAGGCAAGTCCTGGAACAGTACTAGGGTGAGACATATCTGCCAGACAGCATCTGTTTTGATAATTCATGCTCAGTATTTAATAGAACACTGAGTCGTCCAAAACGCCTTGAGGTAAAATAAATTGTTGCCAACAGCCTGCTCTCTCACTGGTTTAGTACATCTTAATAGCGATCTTTTGTCCTCAGCTGCAAGGTGATTCCTAAATATGTCTCCCAAGGTTTTGTTTGCAAAATGACAATCAGTAATTTATACAATAAGTGTTTACATTATTTACAACAAAGGAGAGCACTGGCGATAGAATTACTGTGTGGAAACTAACTAGTTATATCATAAAGGCACAATTTGTCGAATAGGCAAATTAGAGTGTCTATACCCTCTGCAAAATCCTGATGAGTGGATTTATTTGGGTTGGTGGACATCTGTTTAATCCTAGCTGTCTTCACTTGGCCGCTGATGTGAATTCCTCACATTGCGAGGAAATTTCTTGTTAGCTGTTAGCTAAAACCGATGAGATTTGACTGAGCTCCCCGTACACGTGGAAGGCAGCCAGGATGTTGTTTGGAGAACACATGCGAGGTGCTTCCTGAGCACTTCTCAGCTGTTGTCTATTCCTGGTGCTCTGGGTGCAGGCAAAAACTCTATGCCATAACTGATAGGGTAGATTCATGCCTTTCTGAGTGGAGAAGACCACTGAGTCTTTTCACTTTGATACAGGCTCTTCAAACAGCTGTCTGCTGCTTGCTTTAAAAGAGAGGTATTTGGTGTCTATTCTAGTACTAAGTCACTAGTACTAGAAATACCTGTCTGCCTACTTTGGGGCTGGAATGTGAAAGGAGTTGAAAGTGAGCAGAACATCTCGAACATTTTGATTCCTCAGTATTCCTTGAAATTTGTCTTTCAGGACGGTGACCTGAATGTAGCCTAAGCGGGATGTTGTTTCTCTGTGCATCCATTTCCCCTCTGCTGATGAAGATCCACTGGAATACAATTAGATCTCACAGCTGTTTTCATTACTGAGTGTCATGAGGTATTGCTGAGTGGAGGTGTACAGAATTGCATTTCTTTCTCTTCAACATCTAACAAAAGGTAATCTTGGATAAATAACTTCCCTTTCTTGAGATATTTTACATGTGTGGGATAGCAAAGGTTCTGTGTTTGTTCAAAATCTATGTAAGCCCATTAGAAAAAGAAAAATGAAGTGAAAAGCTTTCAATGTGCTGATCAATCTTTATCATATGACTTTACTTCAGGTATCCGAAGAATGTGGCTGAGGATCTCTTCACAGCCTAAAAAGTCTGGATTAGAGATGAGTCATTCTGATGAATTTGATGTAACAACCATAAATCAGGGGAAGCAATTGGAAGGGCTGACTGCTGTTATATCATTCCACTTGACTGAGTGCATTTGTTTGTTTATTACTCGCATTTGCAAGATGCAAGGACCCCACCGGATTGAAAATGTGAAATATTTTTCTGTCATTCAATAAAAAATCCCTAGTGACATTTGCTTTCAAATGTTACTGATAGCTGGGTTTGGAGTTTAGAAATTTAGAAATTGGTGCAACTATTCCCTAAGCAATATTACTAGAGATCTCTGCAAAATATGGAGTCAAGATTGACAGTCTGATGGAATCAATCCTATTTATTATTTTAACTATCACAAACACTTGCTAAATCTGTACTTGCTACTTATTACCTTTGTTAATGTTAATGAAACACTAGTATCTATGACGTGCTCCAGGAAGGCAGCATGCTGTAAATATACGCTGGTTATATTTGATAACCAGGAGTCCTCGGGCACAAAATTTGCACAGAAATCCTAAAATTCAAATCAGGATTTGGGATTTTTTGTTCCAATTCACTTATGACCTTAAATAAGTGCTCTCCAGGCCATGTGTAATAGCCATTAGCCCATAAATGATTGAATATTTAAAACCTATAAGGATTTGAAAACACTCAACACCTTTTAGAGTGTGCTCAGCCCTTAGCTGATTCAGATTATTGAAGTAGGAAAAGACATGTCTTCTTTATTTCATGGTTCTTTGGGAATATTGCTTTTCCCCAGAAATCTTTTTGCAGTTTACCAAAACTGGGGATGGAGGCAGGTAATTCAATAACTTAAATCAAAAATTTATTCTGTCCTTTCAAGACACACATTTTTCTCTGGTATAAAAGAAAAAGTTGTATAGCCAACCTAGATAAATGTTGAGTCTTTAAGGTTCTTCTGAGCACCCTCTGCCAAGAACTGGCTGTCAGAGGTGGTCAGCACATGCCAAGATCACATCTCATATTTATAGAAAAAAAGATGGCACTGAAGAAATGACACGCATGTACATGAAATGTAACAAGTCGCCAATTTGCAGTGTAATTCATTTGCACATAAATACATAAAACAACAACAAAAAAAACAGCTGACAGATTTTATAATTTTTGTAGAGTAAAATAAATCATTTTATACACAGCAGAATCTGTTAATGTGAGCAATTATATCTCACTTACTGGGTATATAAATACATATATATATATGTGAAGAAAAGTCCTTGTAAATACCATTGTATTATCTTGGAATTATTAGCCAGGTAGAATGTTACAGTAAAAGACAAAATCATCTTCCTGTCTGAATTACTGTCACCATGGAACAAATTGGAAAAAAAATTATTTTGTGTCAACCAGTCGCATCCCACTGCACACATGGATGTCTCCTAAAGCCATCAAGATAGTATCTGAGCATGTAATCATAGCTGGAACAGTAAGGAATCCTCTTTTCCTGCAACAACCAAACAGCACATTGAGCCCACAAAGACACGACCAACATTGTCACTCTCAGCCAAAGTTAGAAACAAGATTTCTGCCTTATGGCCGTTGAGATATCTTTTTTCTTTTTTCAAATGTGCAGGCAGGAAATATTGGAGACGACCTTAGCATACTAAATAATTTGTGTAACTAAGGTTAAAACTGCAAGATTTGCAAGTCACTAGAAATTCCAAAACAGAAACAATGTAAGCTTAAATTATGTTTGAATATTTTTAGGTCTATACAACTGTTCGTCCTCTGTTCCAAATCTTCCTATGCTAAGGATTAYGTTTTTAATCATTCTTAATGTGTTTACCATACTAAAAAGATTTAATTGCTTCAACCAAGTTATCTGACTATATATATTTTATTCAGAATTCACTGTATAATTCTTGTACAAACATACTGGCTATATAACTTGGGTTTCTAACAGTAAAGCTCTGTCTCAAGGAAAGCAAAGTAACTTTCTTTTAAAGGCCTTATCTTGCAAGATACTGAATGCTCCAAGCGCATAAAATCTGCAATGGGTGCTCAGCACCACACAGAGCGTGCACAGTTGTTGACAGCATCCTTGGTTCAAGGCTAAGTGAAATCAAAGGGAAAGAGCTCCCAGTGACTTCACTGAGCTTCGAATCGGACCCAGGCTCCCTGCAGGTGATCCAACGAGGTAATGTGCTATTTGCGAACCACTTACTGTGAACCCTTACTGTAGCTGCAGTTTCTCAAATGAGGAAAGTAACCAAAGAGCGATCCTCAGTTGTAAGGAATATCGCTTTGGGTCAGTTTTGGAATTTTCAGTGACCTGCAAAGCTTTTAATTTTAATGTCAATTACCCATCAGGAATATGCTAGGGAAATGACGGTAATGTGCAAAATACTCATTTTCCATCACTTTTAATGCTCAGAGTTAAATATATGCTCTAGTGATCTCTGGAGAAGGAGTGTCTTAAAAACTAGTCTGGACTGCTCAGAAACCCTTGATATTGCCGTCTTACCTGCACCAAATACTGATCCTGAGACACAGCAAGAAACTGTGCTCTCCAAACTCATTGGGGGTGGTGGTGGTGGTGATTGAGAAAGTTTTCCCCCTGAAATTTTCTAGGTCATATGGGTTCTACTTGTTCTTATGCTGAAGAGGCACTGGTGTCCTGGCAGAGTATTTGTTCATATGCGGCTTATTAACATTTATTGTAGAAAGCTCTGTAAAGAAATACCGTAAAGAGAAATGACAGGAAGGCTTTGCCCAAGGACTATTTATTTATTTACCCTTCCATCAGCAGCTTTCTGTTACCCCAAAGCACCAAAGCCACTATACATTTTGGTTTTGGAATTTTTTTTTTTTAATTGAAGAAATTTGTCATTTTGGTCAATTTTGTTTAAAAAAAAAAAAAGGCAAACACAGCTAGGAGCTATAAATATGCCTTTGGTTTCACCATATTTTCTTGCTTATGGATCTAACTTTAAAGTGCTGTGGTTTAGTTGTTCTGCTTTTAAAGGTAAGCTGAACATACTCTACATTGCAAGAAGTCTATGGATACTTACTTCTGACCATGGAACAAACAAATGCATTTTTTTTCTAAATGGTCATTTTCCAGTGTCGTTGTTCAACCCCAGCTGGCAACTAAGCCCCACGCAGCCGCTCGCTCACTCCCCCCCGGTGGGATGGGGGAGAGAATCGGAAGAGTAAAAGTGAGAAAACTTGTGGGTTGAGATAAAGACGGTTTAATAGGTAAAGCAAAAGCCATGCACACAAGCAAAGCAAAACAAGGAATCCAATCACCGCTTCCCATGGGCAGGCAGGTGTTCAGCCATCTCCAGGAAAGCAGGGCTCCATCACGCGTAACRGTTCCTCAGGAAGACAAACGCCATCACTCCGAACGTCCCCCCCTTCCTTCTTCTTCCCCCAGCTGTATATGCTGAGCATGACGCCATACGGTGTGGGATATCCCTTTGGTCAGTTGGGGTCAGCTGTCCCAGCCGTGTCCCCTCCCAGCTTCTTGTACACCCCCAGCCCACTCGCTGGTGGGGTGGGGTGAGAAGCAGAARAGGCCCTGACTCTGTGTAAGCACTGCTCAGCAGTAACGAAAACATCTCTGTGTTATCCACACTGTTTTCAGCACAAATCCAAAACATAGCCCCATACTAGCTACTATGAAGAAAATTAACTCTATCCCAGCCAAAACCAGCACATCCAGAAAGCACATTAAAGTGCAATTTATCCAGTTTACAAAAATTCTGTATCATTTCTGTGTTTAGCATTATGTTCACGGACGGATGACTCCTCTACAACAGAATATAGTATTTACTGTACAGGCAATGGATTTTCTACACTGCCTGGCTACCAGTAACTAAGAAAGAAGATGAACTGTGAACGATTCTAATGGATCCTAGTCTATTAGTACACTGCAGTTTTATTTCAGAATAAACTGGCTGAGAGCAAAGGGAAAGAGCATTACTTTGTTGATTTGAGTGACCTCTTGCAGCCCAGAATCTGGGCCTTATCTRTTCTGGGCATTTATGAAGCTGAATGAATTATTTACCACTTCTGTTTAAATACGATTCTTGCTAAACTGATTCAGGGCCAGATTTTCAAAACCGCATTGCTAGAAACATTGCTGTCTAGCCAAAGGGAGAGGGGAAAGTAGCTACACTGGCTCAGGGACAAGACTGGAATCAGAGAGCAGTTTGACTCTTTTGATGCACGGGATGTATTTCTAGTAACAAAATTACCCACTAACAAAGGCAATTACCTGAAGTGGTCCACTATAGCCTACCACTAGTGTTGGAATTATTTTGCCATTAATGTAGACAGAAACAAGTGTGACTTAACACTTACACCAAGCCATAGACTAGATTCACATCACCCTTAATATGCTGAATGGTCATATAGACCAAAAATTAGTCTTTGGTGCAATTCCTGACACAGCCAAGTGGTTATCATTTATAGCCTCTGCCTACAAATTAGCACCTCAACTACTTCTGAGACTAGCAGACCATAGCAGTGGAGACATGATGCATCCAAGCATTGCTATTGTCGGCAGAGCTCCAAAGTCCAGCTTTCTTCAGGGAACAGTTGCACAAAAATTTTCCTACTCCATTCGCACTGGTAAGTTGCTTGGATTTGATCAGTGTATCCGAGTATTTAGTAACGGTTGTCTTGACTTTAATGGCTATAAGTGTGTTTAATTCCAAATAAGGGAAAATTCAATCGTGTGGTTTGATATTTTTTGGGATCTCTTCCCACAAATATGAAGAAACAGAGCATTGTAGATCAAAGAAAGGAAGCCACAAGATTTTGCAAGAACCCTAGTAGTGCCCATCCTCTGTTTTCCTAGCAACTTATTTCTCAGACGCTAGATACTTTGACATGTGCACTGGAAGGGATCCCCCTCCTCATAGAGAGAAAGGTACATTAGAAAGCTGGTGAATTGTGCATAGTTTTTAGAAAGACTGCATCTGCATTGTGGCTTAATGAAAAATACTTTGGTTTTGAACAAGATTTTTTCTTTTGTGATACAACTATTAATTCATTAATATCTCATCATATTTTTCACCACAGTTACAAGGAATTGGACCAAGCTGGTTGGGCAAGATTGTGCAACCTTGTACAAACAGCAAAACTGAAGGTCACATGAAGTGGTGCGACCAAAAGCAACTCACTGAGCAGTAGAGAGTCAGTAGTAATTTAATTAGCTGCTTATAACAGTCATAGCATGAAAAGCCAGCTGTGTAACTGCAGCCTCTACAATTTCCAGCAGAATTGTAACACCAAAACACACCCAAATGTACTCTTCAGGACTGTGAAGTCTGAGGACATTTATTTGCCTTTGGTTACCTGAATAGTAAACTGGACAGAAGATGGGCTAATGACATACATTTGTTATATTACATATGCTTGTGGTGTTGGATTAACAAAAAGAAACAGAGATGTGGACATAATGTAGACTTTTTGCTGCTGTGGAAATGGAAATCCCAAAATAACTTTGGACTTTCACCCCATGGAATTGTTTTTGCAAGGTTTTTGAACATATACATGTTCCCCATAGCGAGGCGGTGGGAAAGCAAGTGATCGTCATTGTAAGAACTGAAGCAGGGCAGCAATATTCCTCTAAGCAGGAGCAGAAATGGAGGCACAGAGGGGATGTGCACTGTGGCAGTGCCTCACAGGAGTTCCTGGGCAGCCAGAGGTTCCTTCCCGTCCTTGCTTCTTAACGGTACGACCTTAAGAGCCAAAGGGGATTGTTGTGGGGTATGCTGCTATTGTGGGATATATAACAATAACAAACACCTTTAAGAAGAGAGGTGGTTTGKTTTTTTTTTTCCCAAAAAAACTACCAGATTGGTTTCCATTTATTGACAACAGCAGTCTCGTGTGAGCTCCGGCCCAGGCCCAAACTGTGCTAAACATACAGCTTACATGGTTTGCTCTTCTCCTTTGGATACTTCTCAGTGGTAAAAATAATATTGCCCCTTACAGCCCTGCAGACACCATTGCATACTGGGGAGCTGGAACTGCCACCACCGACCATGAGTGATTCATGAGTGTGCAGCTCATTTTTGGAACTAATTAATTATGTCATGGAAAGGAGATTTATTCTTCCCCCCTTTCCAGCCCCACCTTCCCCAATCCTTGCTAATCTTGCTTTCTGGATAACAGGGGGAAAATGAGGAAGGTGTTTAGCAGTCTCAGTTGTCTCTGTGATTCAAATCACAGAATGAAGCCAGACAGCAAAACAAGTGCAGATCAGGGAAAGACTGCCTGCTCAGCTTGTGCTTTCTCTGCAAGAATCAGTTTCAAATATTAGGTGGATTTTTTTTTTCTGTTGCAATTAACTGAGAAAAATATTTCAAAGCTGTATAATTAAAAGCCAGCATTTTATTAGGGTTTAAAATAGTCTTTATGAAATCTACTCCTGCCACTGGTAATTACAATGTACATCTTAATATACCTCTGCTAGGCCTGAGCTGGAGATAACAGTCCTGTGTGTATTGCATTTGGCTTGTGCATAGAAGGTAAAATCCTTTATCTTATCTCAATCTCCACACAACAACCAGCCTCTCTTCCAATTCAGCCCTAATCTTCTTAGTAAATAATACTGATATTTTTCACCATAACAAAAATGGAGCTGCCAGATTCAGACTGATAACACCTCTCATTTACACACCATTCTCTGTCAAAATCTGCCTGATTTTTCTTAATCTCTTTAACTCATCAAAAAATACTTTTTTACATTCAGCCATGGTAAGTTCCTTGCTACCAAATAATATTATTATAAATAAATCCGTTGACTACAGCTGTCTCTTTGGATAGATATTGGAACTCCTCTCTTTTCCTGGCTTGTTTCTGTGAATGATGACTGATCATTGTGGTTCAATTTAATTTTGCTGTAAAGTTTAGTATTCTAACAAAATGACCTAAAAGGAGTGTTTAACTGAGAGCTTGCCCAAAAGGCATCTTTTTTTTTTTTCTGCAGGATGTCATCTCAGTTCACTTCTCTTGAGAATGCTGTCTTTGCACTCGCATCCTTTCTTTTGCAATGGCTTATCTTTAAAACAAGGGAAATGATAACCTAAGTCCTTGGATTTTTATAGCCTATTAATTATCTCTGTATGATTTCTTAAATTGCAAAAAAATACTACCGAAAGAATGGCAGGGAAAAAAGCTGGATAGCAGGATTTCTGCTTACAGTGATTGAATGGTGGTAATATACTTAAATGTGACTACTTTATTTCAGCGGCAACCTGCCCTACGATTGACACGGACATTTGGGGTACCTGTCCTAAAATGGCAAACCGTCCATGTAAGTAAACACTAAACTCAGTCATTTTACACCAAACCTGCTTTCACCCGCTGCCGTGCAACAGACTGAGGGATATACCACACCAGCAATTTTTATGTCGAACTTCCCATATAAGAGAAAACAATCTGAAAATCTGTAGCAGAATATGGCCCAGAATTGCCAGGTGTTACAGCTGGAAGGAATAAGTATTTGTCTTCTGTAGAGCCTGTGGACCTGAAATGCTAATTCTATCCCCGGGTAGAATTCTATGAGATATCTTTAGAAGTATGGCAAAAGGGGATTTGTTCCACTAACTTTATGGAGGGTTTTTCAGGGTCATTTTTACACCACTCTTTATTACTTATTGAAGTTTGTAGAACTGTTTTTCAGAAGCAAGGCTACACATGTTCATTATAAAGTAATAAGATCATATTTTGAGGCTTGAAACCTTGCTGACATGCTTCCAAAGTGCTAATCGGGCTCTTTTAATAGCGAATCAGCTACAGCATCACTATCCATATCAGGATTATAAAAAAGATGAACCATATTGTTTAGATAATCTGTCGTCTTTGTACCACTCTGAGGGAGGTAAGAGCTTGTAATATCAGTGAGTACAAAACTGACATCTTGTAAGTCTGGTGGGGAATGAGACATGTGGTTAGCATGAGATGTAGACATGTGGACCTCCAAAACAGGTCCGTGACTGTTGTACACTGGCACTGTATTTAGTCCACACGCTAGGCCTTTTCCTGCACCTAGTGCTRTGTTGGCCTTCTGTCACTGCTCTGCACAAGGAATAGAGAGCATAGCTAAGAAACAGGGCAAATATGTTGGGAATCAAAGGCAGGACATGATTGCTGATGCTATCGTTACTACTACAGCTACAACTACGACTACTGTTACTGTTGTTTCTGCTACTCATTCAATCACAAAAGTGTTCTAGAGTGCCAGGGTTCCTTATTAGGTGGCACTATACGAAACTGGGACAAAGAGAACATCCCTGCCTGATGGGCTAACATTTAAGTCAAAGTTATACACACTAATGGGACAAGTTCCCTGAAAGATGTACATAGCTCCCTGTGGTCTGACCAGTTGTCAGCACTGACCACTGATAATATCCATCACACAGGAGACACAAAATACCAGAGTCTTCCCATAGACTTGAAGAAAAAAGCATCTGTCCTGAATATGAGTTAAGGTAAATGTTTTTTTTTTTCTAATGACAACCTCAGTATTTATGTGTATCCCTGACAGTACACTTGTTGGTTTACCCTCTATTTTCCTTATCATTTTGGTTAGCCCTCCTCTGCACCTGGTCCAGTTTTAATTTATCTTGCCTGAGACTGTGTAACAGAACTGCATCAGAGCTTACGGTGAGGTCTCACCAGAGACTTTCATAATGGAGCTAGTCCTCCTCTATTCACCTAAAATACACCTCCTGATGCATCCCTCATGTGCCCTTTTTTACTGCAGTACCTCACTGGTTGCTCTCAGCTGTACTGTGACTGACAACTACCTGGGATCCCCCTCTAGCTCAGTCTTTTCTAACTGATTCCTAATTTTTGTTATTAGTTTCCAAATGCATTATCTTCATTTGGGGATAAGTGACTAGCTTCATTATCTTCAAAATACTGCTTCTCACCCCATTCCTATGACACCTGTCCTTACTGTCATCCAGCCTTTTTCTGCATTATATCCGTCTCTCCTGTGTATTGATAGTGCCAACCTATGTAGTATCACCACATTCCTAATATTTGTGTCATGGTCTAAGTGAAATAAGAAGAAATTGAAATCAGACCCAAAACTGATCCATAAAGAATTCCACTGCTAACTGGTAACCCTCACGATACTTTTCCTTTCAACACTATCTTTTGCTGTCATTCCTTGAGACAGTCTTTTACCTATCTTTCAATTCCTCTACTAATCCCTATCTTCTCCAGCTTAACAAATAATTTCCCATGTGGCACCATACCATATGCTTTACCGAAGTCTAGATAGAAGAGATCGACTCCATTTCCTTTGTCTAGAAATCAGCTGTCTTATCAAAGGAAGCTATTAAGTTACGCTGCCTAGATCTCCCTTCTTCTATTATATTTCCTGCTGCACTGTATCCAATATTTGCTTCACCTCCATGTCTTTATTTATCTGTTCCTTCAAAACCTGTTCTAAAACCCTGTGTACTTTAATGGGTAGGTTAAAGAACCAATATTTTCCCAAATATTTTTTTCTTTCATTTAGTATACTTTCTGTTCTCCAGTCATATGGCACTATCTTTGTCTTTATTCATCTAGGTTTTGTTCCCCCTTTTGGCTTGAAAGACAGACTTTCTCAAGTTTTTAGCCCCTTTGACTTCAAGAAATTCGAGGTCTAATTCTAATTCAAGTCTCTGAGTCCATTGTTCCACATGATCTTAGTAACCAATTGTGTTAGTTCATTAATGTCTGTTCTCTAGTAATAAGTAAAATATTAGTTGCAACCTTTTCCAAAGTTCTGTCATTTAATTGAAACTGCTTCACTCATTACCCATTTTTATCTTTCATAATGAGATGTTCCATTGGCCTGTAACAGTTTTGATGATGGGTGCTGGAGTCTTGCATTGAGATGCAGAGCTGTTTTTTTGCTTCATCCTTCATAAGTGATATCAAGTGGATCCAGATAACTTCAGTCAAGACCTACAAGAGCAGTGGGGGTCTGACTGAAGGAAAGGGAACCAAGGATTGAGATGGGATGTTTTGCTAAGAAAACTGAAGAAAAATTGAAGTTGGGGAGAACAGTTTCAAGTTGATACTTACTTCATGCAATTGTTTAAGATTTTATCCAAAGCAAGGCAGGAATGTAATTTGCTGAACATCCGCTCTGGGGGACGTTCATCTTTACAACAGGCAAAAAGGAAGATACTATGAAACAGATGACAGAAAATCAGGACTAACCCTGAGGTTTCAAATCACCGTACTTCTTTTTCTGACTTGAAAATTCCACATAAACTATCCCAGTTCAAATATATGTGCAACTACGTGCTCTTATCTCACTCATCATTCACACAGTTTCTTTCCATTTAAATGTTTGTGGAAGGTTAGCAAAAGGGGAGAATAGACATCACTCCTTGTGTAAGAATACAGTTACAAATATTTCTTCTTGTTTTAACTTTTTTTTCAGCTACTCTGTTTGCCTGGTTTTATTGATCTCCTATCCCCCGGTAAGCTGTTAATCAAAAACTATGAATCCCGCTTCTCATCAGATGGTGAATGAGGTTTAACTGGTACCCAGTCAGGGAGATACACTGCAAAAGCAAAACGATTGCAACACAGTGCACTCTATGCTTTTTTAAACTTCTCAGTATTGCCAAAATTAACTGGCCTGTATCTGACATATGCCTGTTTCAATTGTATGTGTGGAAGTATTCCCCCATGTACAGCTAGTGAGCTGATTTATGGAATCGTTTTAGCGATTTGTATTTAACCCTTAACTTAAAAATTCAAATATATTCGCAGTACTGACAGAAATGTGGGTGTTGAAAAGTTCATTTCCTGACCAATATTTAAGGACCAAATGCTGTTCCTGATTACACTGGCCCTGTATTTTTACAGGGACTTTGCCAGATGTCAGAGAAGACATTTACAAGTGAGCATGCAGCATTTGCATACACTTTCCAAACTTTGAAGTTTCTGCTGCCTTCCCGCTGAGCAGAACACATTCAAGTTCAAGTGGGATATAGAATTGTTATTTAAATCTTACAGTCAAATTAGGCCCTAGAGACATGATTGTATAGCGTTATTGTCTCAGTCTCCATGAAGTTAAGTGTTCTCATATCAAATATGGTGTGTTTCAGCTTACCACCTACCACACAAGTATTCATCTCATTGTTAAAAGATACCAGGCAAAGTGGCGTTTTATTTATTTTTACATGTGTCGGTTATTTTTAGCGCTAATGCTAGTGTGACACTACTGCCTTTTCCTGCAAGTCATAGGAACATGAAGCTGCTACCTAAAGTTCTCAGCCATGTTAATGATAAAAAAGCCTCCAGGCTTTTCTTAAAGTTCAGGATTGCATTTTTTGTTGTGTCCTGCTTTTGAAGAAGGATATATTTGCCATGAAGTGCTGCTCGCAGGGGAAGTGGGCTTTCTGAATGCATGTTTCAGTGGTGGCCCAAAGCTGCAAACGTCGATGAGACTGCAGAGCCGCATGGCTATGAGCTTGGCGGGCAGGAACCACTGGCCCCGCGCTGGGAGGGCTACTGCCACCCAGAGGGTCCTGGGCAGAGGGACGTCTGTGAGCCAAGAGGGACAGGAATTTGCATCACAAATCAGCCAGAAGGATTTTTAAGGAACTACCTCTTCGAGAAGTCGTGGTTCCGCTGAAACCAAATTGCACAGCAAACATTCAACTTGATTTCACCTGAATATTCTTTTGAAAGAAAACCAAGGAGAAAATGTCAAAATAATCCATTTCAACATTGTTGGGGTTTCATTTTTCAGTTGAAATGATTTTTCACTTTGTATTATATTTTCTCTAATACAATAGACTATATATTACAGCACAAAATAAAGCATTAAGATCAAAATGGGATCTTATGAATGACCTTGAGTGTTTTTTAAAGAGTTCTTTGTGAGAAATTTTGAAATATCTGTATTTTATTCCTGGCACAGAATGAAACTCTTGTCAACAAAGCTCCTTCTGCATAGCCTTAGAGTAAGTCTGCAGCTGATTTGGGAAGTAAAGATTGAATTTGCCTGCTTGCCTCTCTGGCTAGCTCAGAAACACTTCGTTTCTGAAAATGGTTTCTTACATATTATGTGATTTCTAAGAAGACTTGATCTATAGTCCTCTAAAGTCACAAGAAACCTTTTCCCTGGCTGGAGTTTGCGCTGTAGACACAGAACTTTTGTACACTTTAGTAGTGTTACTATCAGTACTTGTCCTTTTCTGTAGTAGGGTGATAGGCGATACTTCCAGGTGAGGAACTCTGCAATACATTTGTAGGCAGGCATTACTGGAAGGTGAGGTGAGATGAGGGCCCTTCTGATCTTAGCATTAATTACAAATAAAATCCAGAGTTCCTAGTCTCCCTGAGCTATTAGAACAGTATACAGTTGTGACTGAAGAACTCCTTTTCCTTAACTTTTTTGCAGTGATTTAGCAAAGATGTATTTTGCATTAGTACTTTATTGTACACCTGTATAAATTATGCTGTTGGGTAGTCAATGTTTTTTAAAACAGCATAGCTGTCAATTGCTTGTGTAATGGCACATTTTGCGATACTATCAGATGACATATAACTTGTTAAGTTACATTGAAAAAATATTGGAGAGAATTGCACTATAATTAAATGACAATAATAATGAGACCAGTATTAGCTGCTGCCATCAATTATGCAAGACTGAGCGTTTATTATATATTTTTCCAAAAAGCCTTGCCTATGGTTGAAAAGACATTTCATTCAAAACCCTGCTGGTGCTTTTAACATTTAAAAAGGAGTTAACCTCTGAATTCACATTCAGATGTTTATGCCATGCCCAGAGAAGAACTTCTATGTGCAAGAAGTTTGCTAAAGCTCTGTGAGGTTCTTTTAAAGACATTTTATTAATCACTTAAATATTGTGCATTCTTTTTTACTCATTTTGTTTGTTTTATATCTAGGTGATTAGCAAATTGTTTGAAAAATTCAGGCCTGAATAAACTGATAAAATTGCATTCACTTCCATATAAATGTTTTGCTGGCTGTTGAATATTGTTCAATGCTATTGCCTCTTGGTGAGGGCACATCTCTTAAACGTGATCCAATTAGTGCAGTTTTCCAACAGCAACACTATTGCTAACACTTGCATATTCTTTCATCTGAAATATCAACACCTAGTTACTTTAACACTACAGCAAATATCTTCTGTTGCATTTTCAACAGATGGTCTGATTCTGCTTTCAGCTGCATCAGAGCAGCACCCCTAGGCATAGGGACCCGTGTATGCACTGCACGCGTGGCCAGGAAGCCATCCTTGCAAATCTGTTCAAGTCCTTTGGAGGAGCTATTGAGTATGTGCACAGAGGAGATCAGCTGATACATTTTGGATTTCTATTTTCAACAGAGTCTCTCAACAGAGGCTCTTAAGGAATTAAGCTGACATGAAGTAAGAGGTAGGAAAAGAGTTTTATCTTTTTATGATTAAAGGGTAGGAAACAAAGTGTGGGAATGACTGGTRAATTTTCTAAATAGAATAATATTTCTAGTGAAGTCTCACAGGGACTTATTTGTAAGTTATTACATATTTGTAAATTATTTAGAAAAGGGGTGGATTCTAAGGTGGCAAAGTACGTTGTTGGTTTGAATGAAAAACAAACTGCCTGTGAGGAGCTTCAGGAGGAGTTCATGACACCAAGTGTCTGAGCAATAAAATGCTAAAGGAAAGTTGGTATTAAAAAATCTAAAGTAATGTGCATGGACTTCAAAACCAGTCCTGACTTCACATATAACATGATGATTATTCAGCTGCTGGAGCAACTAGGAATAGATTGGAATTTCTCAGCCTAGGAGGAGATAACTAAGGGGGATCACAAATGGTGTGGAGCATGTTCATGGTTTTCCATAGTGCAACAGCTAAGGCGAACACATGAAATAATCAAATGGGAGTACAAAGAAAGCAAAAAGATACTGTTTTTCCTCTCAGTTCATAAACAGCTCTTACTCATTGTTACAGCATATTGTGGATGTTCACACGGATTCAAAGACATTTGGACAAATTGATAGACAAACAGTCCATTAAAAGCTATTAAAACACAAAGGTGTCACCTTTGGCTCAGAAGTCACTGAGTTGCAAGTTGCTCTAAGGTGAGAAAGCACATCAGGAAAGCAATGCCATCAGCTTGCACTGTGTGAACTGGGAGGTACCCAATCAACTTCAGGGAAAATGCCAAGAGAACATCAGTCAGTTCGACCTCCATTAAACCTATTGATTAGCTTTGTACACATTCTTGTTAGCGTCCTCTTGCTGGAGCAGGTAGGAGAGAATAGGTCATTTCTGAACCAGGCCTCAGAAAATTAGCACAAACAGTGTCTGACCTTACATATTTTCTGGTTTGAAGAAGGTGAAATTGTACTAACCACAAAAACATCAATGGGTGCAGCAGCTGCAGAGCTTCTCTGTTGTCCTTCTTCTGCACTGTCCCCATTGCACAACTTACCGAGACTGGTTTCTACGTCAGTAAGAGCAGCAGGACAGGAGGGTTGGATATATCCTAAGTTCTCTGAAATGTAAGAAGCCATAAAATTTCTAAGTGAAAATAAAGAGAGTAAAATCTTAAAAGTAAAGCTTAAGAAAAAAAAGTTCAATAGGCTAACTGGAAAAATAGGATAAAATATTATGAGCAAATTTCTTCCATAGTGGTGCTATGCTTGAGCTTGTAGTATGATGATAGTGTGAGGGGAAAGAGTTAACTTATAGACTTGCAGAATACATTTTCAGAGGAATAAATGATAAGGTAAATGTTAGGTGCTCCTTCTTTAGAGCTGTGGAAGTGGCAATAAAATGGCAGATGAAACTCAGTGTTGATCAGTGTACAGTGATACACATGAGAAGAAACAGTCCTAACTTTATATATGCAATAAGGTAACTAGCGCTGAACAGGCAGCTATTAAAAGAGCGAAAATGCTCTTTTGAATGGTAATGCTTTTCTCAGATAAGGAATGTCCTTAGGTAACATTGTAAATGGAAATAAATTAAAACCTGACTATCCAAATGTTTTGCACTAGTAGAGAAAAAACAAATAACTGCATGTCAGGATGTTCACTCACCAGGTTACACAAGGAGCATGAGTCTATTTTGGAACCAGCCTGCTCTCTGCCTATTATCTTCATCAGACACTACAAATATGCAAAATACTCCAGTTGGTGTTGTTTTTGAAGGATGGTTAAAGCAGATGGATGAACTGACTTAAGTGAAAATAGAAGCTGGCTTCTAATCTGGTCCCTTTTTTTAAGTGCTCTCTCTCTGAACCTTTTTTTCTGAAGTTTAGTAAAACCTGAGATTCACATGCTTCTGCATTTCCTGTTTTTGATCAATAGAGGAAACAGAAACACTGAAATACTGTAAGATGTTATTTTTAAAATATTTCCACTTAGCCAACCAGGAAGTTCTGGAAATCTTGCAAGAAGTCTAATCCTGTAGACTATGTAATCAAAAAATGGTTGCACAAGTTTGTCCAGTCTTTCAGGTATTTATAGTCTTATCTGATGAGGATCAGAAATATATAGAGAGCACTCTATTAGCATGAAAAATACTTTGCATGTGCAATTGCAGTTGCCTCTGAAGGGCTTAATTCCCTGATGGGAAATATGCGGTAACCTGAGCTGCAGCTGAGTGCCAAACTCCAAGGGGCCATGAGAGGAGGTGGGGGCTGAGTTGCCACACAGAATAAGAAGGCTCCATGGAGAGAATTGTAACTGCAGCTAAGCGCACCCACTGCTTTCTGTAAGGTGGCAGGGAGAGGGAGATATCGGCATGGGGTGGATGGATGGATGATATGTGGAGCCCCAGTAAGAGGGTTGAGAAACAGACAGGTAGGAACTAGAGAAACCAACAACAGCCGTCCAGAGGTTGAGATGGTGTGGTGAGCAGAGTGCAACGCAGTATGTGCATGGGACAGCAAGTCCATATATGTTGTTTAGAAGAAAGCAGAAGACACAGGGGGCTGAGGAAGGCGAGGTATGGAGAGAAGAGGATTAGCCCAAGAGCTTTTAACACCAATGACAGTGTTGCAACATTTTCAAGGCGTGTCACTGTACAAAGGTGTGTTGTGAGGTGGGTGAAAGTCAGGCAACGAGCCTACAGTGAATGAGCTGTCAAAAGTAAATGTGATTTAAAATGTGATAGAGACTAACAGTTCAGAATGGAGATATCCATTCTATAGAAAGAAAGCAATGGACAAAAAAAAGCAAGACCCAAGTTTACGTTGCAATATTCCACTTTCACTTCTTGCTTCTCAAGCATGTTCTGCTCCTCTCCTTCTTGGAACTGGCTGTTAAGAGATATCCAAGGAGGGGCAAACAGCTAAAGAAGAGATGCCTATTACAGAAAAGCCCGTGCATCACTCAGTGAGAGGTAGCTGGTATGTGAAGGCTTATATTAATTTACAGCATAGCACTTAACTGCCTGGGTGTTTTGTGATTTACCCTTTAATTTAAAATTCATAATTTCTTGATTCCTGATGGTATGAATGTTACTCTAAAGCAAGATAAGGAACTGTTCAGATATGCTTAACATTTTAAAGGTGGGTTTGGTTCATGTGATTGATAAAGCAAGTGTTTTCCATGTTGTGAATCTTTATTATATGTTTTGGACAACTTTTTATGGGTCTGTATATGGAAATCTTTTCTGAAATAGCACGAAGGCTGCTTTTTTGCTAAGCCACTAGTAAAACATGAGAAACTGAAAACACTCTAAAACCCAGAACATTTCATATCATTCACCAGATGAAATTTTTAAGCCTTTTTAACATGTTCTAGAACAAAAAAGTATCTTCCTTCAGCTCTAATTATCATGGATTTTGCAAGAAATCCATTTTAGGATGAACGTGTGTAAGCACACTATACTGTCCCTCAGTCAGATATGTAATGAATAGGAAGGGGGAAAAAGAGGAATTGTTTCTTTGTTAGTTGTGTTTAAATAACAATAAGAGAAATGTGAAGTTCTGTGGGCTCCCTAAAACATGAGTAGTAATACAGCTAGCAGCAGGAACTCATCAAACCCCTTACAAAAGGTCCCCTGCCATTGCTCTGGGAAGCACATCCTTGGCTGCCTCCGCAGCCCTGCCTAAGAGGCAGAGACCTTCCCCTCTTGAATCACAGGCTATCTGACATCTTTTCTCTTTAGAGCCACTTACTTTATTTTCTGCTGCATCCGATCTGTCTTTCATTTCCAGGAAGTCTTTGCAGATATCTTGAGTCCGTCAGATTATCACAGAGCTCATCATTATTAGCTCCTCATCAGATGATATCTTCCCCTATACATAGATATCAGTCCTTAATCGTCTGTGTGTGTATTTTGCCATCAGCACGGCAGTACACTCTCTATGAATGGCATTGTAAAAACAAGTCATTTCTTAGTTGGGCTGTGACAGACTGTTTGAATCCTGACAAATTATATAGCAGTGATCTAAACTCTTAGATCTAGATATTGTCCTTCCCACTACCCACTTCCTTGCTCATACTAACTACTTCCAAACTATTTGAATCAGTGGGACAACCACAGAATATGCCCCATGTCAAAACTGCAGGCTCAACACATCAAACAAGTTGCCTTCAGAGATGCCCGTTAACCAGTATGGCCATGCTCAATAGAGATCTCTAAACACCTTTAAAYGTGAATTAAACACTGTGAGGTTGCTTTGAGCAGTGAAATGATTTAGAGCTTCCCTCCAGTGTTTGTTAAATTTTATGTCAGTTCAAAAGCTTTTCCATAGGTTTTTTAATGAGCTGTGCTCTGTGCAAAGGAAAATTTTGAAAAATTCTGTATTTATGCTATTAATAATGAAATTAAGTACTACATACACATGAGAGTAGTAACTGTAATTCTTGTAATAATAAGGCTATAGATCTTTAATAAGCGTAAACAAACATTTTTAGTCTATTCTTGTTGTTTGTTTAAAATAGAAATTTTAAACAAGGAAGCAGTTATTTAAAGCAAAATACTTTGGGAAATCTTTTGGAAGGGATGACAAATGTAGGACAATATTAACGGTATGACAAATTATGAGTCAAACTTATGTTTTTTTACCTAATAATATGGTATTACAAAGTTCCTTCAAATTCACAAAATGCTGTCTGAAGTTACAGGGTCTACAGAGGGCCCTGTCACAAGGAAGAGATATTCTGAGCAAGTGAAATGGAGAAAGAGATATGATAAGGCAAAACAGAACTATTACCAGTAAGTATGAATGCAATTAGCCATCTATCAGTATGTAAATAGACTATCCCTATGTATCAAATAACCGTGCCACAAATCGTTATTTGCTTTTGTGCTCAAAGTAGAAGTGGGTAATGACTCTGAACAGCATTTCAGGCACCCACTGCATGCACAGAGGTAATACTAAAAAGAGGAGAGGCAATGACAGTGGGCAGTCAATAGGGTACAGTGCGGGCAACGTAAAGAAATTAGGACAGAGAATTAAGAAGCAATTCATTGGGCTCTGACAGCAAGGTCTGGAATGACTGGAATTTGATACGGAGGAGGAGGACTTTGGTGAAGAGATTTAACACAAAGACTCCAACCTGTGAGAAGGATTTGCCCTGTGAGAATTGTCTTGTGTGATGCAGAAGTAGTGATTTGAATGTCAGGAGGACCAAAGAGCAGGAGGCTGCGGTGAGTGGCAAAGCAGGTGATGGTTCAGAGTTTTTGATGTGAGGTTTGGTCAGAAATAAAGAGATTTTAGATATGGTCTGGAGACAGATGTGGCAGAATTGTAAAGCAGCTTGGCTGTGTGATTGGAGAGGAAGTCAAAGATGATGCTCAAATTATGTCTCAATGTCAGTGAAAATGGCACAGATAATGTGGAAGGGGTCAAAAATGTTTAAGCAAAGATGAGAGTCTTGTTTTTTGTTGGAGACAGGCTTTGTGTGGATGTGTGGATACAGGATTGTGTGGATGGAGACAAGACAGGATGGCACCTGGCAGAGATGAATTTCTAAGCCATTGCCACTGAAGTGGGGTTTATTGCACAGGTGGCTGAGGGAAAAAGATCATGCTAAAGAGGGACATAAGGAAAGAACTAATGAATGATAACGCTATAAAAGCAAAGGGAGATGTGACTTTGTGGTGGGGAGAATGTCCGAAGCTCTCCAAGGATACAGTGAGGGCAACGATGAGAAAAGCTCAGCAGAGAGTTTGTTGAAAACAATTCTGTGAGATCATAAACAGCTAAATGTTGGATCACAGGGGATGACTTAAAGCAGGAGTTGATGCAGTAGTTTAATGCTGTTTGATAAAGTTTTGTCAAGCAGTGGGAACATGAACTTATCATTGGAGACTATATTTAAGAGATGGGTCCATAGACAGGAAGCATGCAATGGAAAGGCAACAGAAAGCTGGGGGGAGGAAGAAGGCAGCAAGCGTGGCTGAGAAGTGGCAGGAGATAACATGAGCGGAAGACATCCAGAGGTAGAAAAGAAGAAAGAAAAAAGAAAAGTACAAAACTGGAGTTGCATTGTGAGAAATTAGCCAAGATTTTAGCTATCGATTTCACTCTGTACCAGAGTAAAAATCTCCATCTGTGAAAATCCCTGGGACAGTGAAGACCTAGCATCCCTTCTGAGTCAGCAGAACTTTCCTGATTCAGAAGGTAGCAACAGTGTTTTACATAAGTGGATATATTTCACTGTTGCCTTCATTGTTACCTCAAGTAAGGCTTCCTGACACCATTTTCTCCAGAAATCAATGTGTTCCCATAAGAAGTTTCATGAAACAGTATTTTCTAAAGGAAAGAAAAAAACCCAGCCAGTGTTAGAAGTAGAATAAACCTCCTCATCGGAAATGGACACACATGCTAAATGCAAAAAGCTGAGATGCTTCTAAAACTTCACATCTTCTAAAAATACATTGAGCTACAAGGCACAAAATCTGGAATCCACAGGTTTTTTCACCCTCGGTTCACATATTCAGAAAGGAAACACTATTTCACTGGCTGTCAGATGCAACTGAAAAGCACCACATTTTTAATGCCACTGCCTCCCACCCAAGGCATTAAGAGAGTAAGTGGAGAAGAATAGCATATCCAACTGAAATTGCAGGAAGGACTACAGGCAAAATGTAATGAGATGATCAGTGAATGCAAATGAACCCTCTCACTTGAGAAGGTGACAGAATGACTTCCTTGAATAGTACAAAAAATTCACATAGTTTTTTAGGCCAGTAGATAAGACCACATTGTTAATTTTAAAAGACAAATTACTTGAATAATTATCCTCCTCTTTAAACATTTTCTTAATTATTCTCAGGCATATCTTCAGTTTTAGTGCAGACAGTGAAGTGTAAAACTGACAAGCAAGAATATCTTAAAACTTTGCAGGTATCCAAATCAGAGTTGTTGATAATTTGACTTAATCTGCAGGACTGCTATCTAGGAAAACTCCCATTAACTTCCCAGATAGAAAAATAAAGTCTGAAAAATCAGGCCTTAAGTATTAATTATTCAAAGCTTACAATTTTGTACTGAAGAATCAACTAGTTGAGAGTGTGCATGTATGTATAAATATACAGATAGATAGAGAGACAGATAGACAGTCTTAAAATCTTTTTTTTTTACTATCCTAACTATAGCCATTTCTGTCACTGATTACTGGTAGGTTTGCTTTTTATCATACATCACCGATACCAGTTGTTAGCCATCTTTGACGGTGGGTTGAAATGCACCAACATGGCATATATACTGGGGATGGATGGCATTGAGCAGAATAGCTTTGCCACGCAATGATACGCTTGAGCTTTGACAGAATACTAGCCCGGTGTCAATCATCCTGTCTTTGCCAATCAAATGCACATCCTTCTGGAGGCGCCTGCAGTTGACACTGGCACCCCAAACATAGCGAAAGGTTAATGCAATGACATTTCAAAGATGACACATTGTCAAGGGTCCAGCAAAAATAGCAGAACTGGACTGTGTTTAGGAAAAACTAGTGTGTTTTACAGGACACACACGTGATGATGACGTTCCCAGAGGGGATGGGTTTGGTGCAAATACCCTTGAAAGACCTTGCTCAAGAAAATCAGGAGTCGGGAATGGATAACAGCATAATAAGATCTGGCCAGGACCCTGAGGTTCTTTCTTTTCCCATCTGTAAAAAACAAATGTCCGTTTGCCAGAGCTCTGGCTAACCTTTGCCAGAGAAAAGAGCAGGAGCTAGAATGACAAAGCCTTTGGAGTCTGCAAAGCCCTCTATTTAATTACAGGGATTTGCAGGGCAGCTTATGACTATAAAATGTATAATAATTTTTTTTTTCCTAGGTAAAGATGTGTGGCACCCTCACCCATTTTCAAAAGGGATAATTGATGATTAACTCAGGTAAGGGGAAAGCTGCATATTTAGAAAATCATATTCCAGTATGTGTCCCTGGCACAAATAGATGCTATGTACATATTTTAGAATTCCATTTCAGTTGCTCCCTTCCTATCTCCATAAACTTTCCATTTATTTCCATTCTTCCTCCAGCTTGCTTGTTTTTCACTTGTGTTATGTAGAAGGCCCCCTCTCCTGGCACCTTCTTCTAATCTCACCTCAGTGAAATATAATGCGAACATTCATACTTGACTTATTTCTATGAAGAGCAAGTGTGTTGGAAATGAGGTCAAATTATTTTCTTTGTCCCTGACCATCAACAAAAGATCAGTTGGAGCAGGGACTCTTTTTTTATCACGATACTTCCCATTGACTACAATTAAGCTCTGCTGACTTACTCCAGTTACAGATCAAGCTTGGTATGTCCTATTTATTTATTTGTTGTTTATATGTTTGTTTATTTATTTATTTGTTGGCACTTGGATGCTGTTTGAAGACATAGTAAAGTGCATAAAAATCACTGGGCCTAATGGTAGAAGAGGAAGCTGTTTCAGAATAATTGGGAGGTGAATTAGAAAATAAAATATTCAATGATAAAGACAAATTTTAAAAAGAGAGCAAGGTCAGAAGTGCTGCAAGGCAGTTGTCTCTTCCCTTGAGACAATGACAAGGACTCGATGGCTACTGTATCTGGGCCTGAGCTTCTTTTCGTTGACGTCAGTAGTAAAACTTTCATTGACCTCAATAAGAGTAAGACTAGGGTCTATATAAGCTCTTAATGTTGTCTTCTGCAAAACTAAGTGCCACAGACTGGCCTTGCATTATGCACTGATCAGCAGCTACTTCTTTATCCTATAAATGTACTTTTAAAAATGAAAATATTAAGAAATATCATTTCCATTCTAATGAGTGGTTTTGCTTTAAGAACTAGAGATAAGCCCAAGCCAGATGTTCAGATACAAAAATGGCCATCGAAATCTTAGAGCAAGAAATCAGAGGGTAATAGCATGTCCTGACACCTTTCAACATACTCCATTGTCAAAGGACAGAAATAGTGATCCCTGGGACAGAATCCCTTCCTCTGATCTTGGATAATTCTCATTCTAGGAGGTGCTTTGCCCTTTGGGGGTGCCTATCTCACTTGCTTGACTATGGAGGCAGCCTGGGCAATGCACAGGCTTGACATCAAATGTTTAGGCACTAACATTTAGGTGAACTGAATCTTGTCCTGAACTGAAGTTCCACTACTATGAACTTTCAACTCCTGTATTCACCACCATACACATCTCAATCACTGTCCTATATCATCATTTTTGCTTTCTCATAAACAACCTCTCTCTCTTCACACACTCTTGCCTTCTCCCTCTGGGGGACAATTTCAGCAAGAGAGGACTCCATCATTTACCAGCCAATCATCTGTTGGTTTAATTACTTAATTAGACATGAAAACCTGGGAGTTATGTCCACAGAACACATTTCTATAGCTGGGTGATGTGTATTCTTACCAGAGGGTTATTTTAGAGTGGTGGCTGGTTTTGAGACGTGTGTGGGATAGTGTCCCTTGACAACTGTAGAAGGCATAAGCAGGCTTAGAGTCCTACTGGTAAGATAAGTGAGGAAACTCTTATTTCCCAATTTTGCTCCAAGGCCTGTGGGACTGCAAGGCATTGGCAGTTAGCGGTCTTGCGCTCATCCATTTCTTTGACAGAAATATTGGTGTTGTAATTGACAAGGAACTGTAGAGGTAGGTTACAGTTGAGTAGCACTTTCAAGGATAATATTAGCACATAAATATCCAACATGTAAAAAAGTAGATGTCTATCACCAGAAAAAGCAGGGTGTTTCAGCTAAAATCAACCCAGCTGTCAGATCCAAGCATGAGAGATCTAGTGGTATTCTTAGACCTATTTAGCTTGAAGAATTTGGAAACGATGCTCTAGTCATTAGCATAAATTGATTGCTGTCTTCTCATGCTTGCTTACAGACTGAGAGATCTACACAATTACATTACCGTTCCACAGAAGACTTTCAGAAGACTTTCATAATTTTTACAGTCAATTAGATAAAGTTTTACACAGTTTCAGATTGAAGACTGTGCACTAGCAGTAAATGTCTTCTCTCTGAATCACTGAATATTTCTATAACTCAGCTTGAGATAACTGAGGTGTTAAACCATTCCTTTTTTTACATTTGTCTTTGTCTATTCTGAAATAGTCATGAGAGTTTGGTAAATAAGAGGTTGCCTAGCTTCGTGCTTGTTGTGCACAAAAAAATCTACAACTTACCATTTATTTCTTGGAGAGAAATTCTTCTGGCTGCTGCACGGTTCTTCAAAGCAAGCACAGGACATGAGTCCTGAATTTCATGGGATTAGCTTGCTGAACATACAGGTCACAGATGCTCTTCCTTTAGCATTTCATTGTCATGAGAAAAGTGGCAAAGTTAAAGGTCTAAGTAATTTGCTCTGTTCAAAGTGTTCCCACTGGTTCTTCCTGTTTGTGTCTTATTAAGATTAGACAAGCAATGCATTTAAATTTGGAAACAAGAATTCAGGGGACACATCCTCAGACATCACAAACTGGTTCTGGAAGAGCAAAAAGCCCTTGCAGGACTATTCAACCAAATAGTGATTTTTTGTGAAAGGTTAAATCAACAAAGTAAATAAGACAAGATGTAGAAAGAATTTTATTGCTGCTCTGCTCAGTAGCAGAAAGAGCAAAGGTTATCATGTAATTATAGCTTTATGTTACAGTCTTCTGTATCTGTTCTTGGTTGTGCTTACAAAGTCTATGAGTCTTCTGGACCTGCATCACAAGCACCAGAATCATCTCKATATGAAGGAGTCATGAATGTTTGTGCCATGTAGAATTATTTTTCCCAGGGCTGCTTATTCAGTACAGATATATTTTTAATTAACTGTAAAAACTATTATTGAAGTAATGTGTACCTTCTGTGTCAGGACTTGGAATTGTGTAAGCTTCTCTTTAAGGGTTGTGAAGCAGTTGTACACTGCTTGAGAAGACTCTTTGGAGCTTACCAGGCGCTGAAATACTTGGAAGAATAACTTGGCAATGGCTGAAAAACTGGGTAGTTATGCATGTTCAGTCTTCCAGATGGTAGTCTATAGACAGATCCTTTAGTGTGCCTTGTTTATGCAGTGTTTTGGTCTGCAGCATGTAAGGAATCTTTTTGGCTTAGCAATGGATTTTAACTTTGAGCCCCACTGCAAGGGAGAGAGTACAACTGCTTTTATTAATACAAATTGTGCAGTTGGACAAATTTAATGGCATAAAAATAGCATGCTGCTAACTTGCTTTTGAAAAGAAACTTGAAAGAGTCTGTATACAGTGTGAATATTACATTGTACAAGCTTTTCCTTTGAAGAGATGAAAAAATATTGTTATGCTTAGTATTTTCATCTGTCTATTAACCATTCCAAATATAGTCCTTGTTAAATATATGGGATTGCAAGCTTTTTACACAAGGAGTTTCTTGTAAAATTGCTCAGGCACATAAAAGGTTGCCTTATTCTACAGAGTAGAAGTCAGCTAACTCAGAACATGCCTTTGCATTGCTATTAATGAATGTTATTTTTCCACAGCCTGCATAACAACTATTTTCCGTGTATACAAAGAAAATGTATACATATTAAAGACACTAACTTAGAGGGATGTAGCATGCAAAATGCATTACAAGGTCAAATCCAGCCCAAACTTCATTTTTCCTTTTCATTAATATTTTTAGAAGGAGTCTTCAAACTTATAGGTGGTGACTCAATGGGATTTGATATGAAGATGTGACACCTCATCTTAAATTCCTTAACCACATTTCTTAAGTTGACAGGAATGTCAGGAAGTGTGCCTGATAAGGCTTGCTGTCCTCTCCAAGCTGACTAATCATACATGAAGTCTTGGCAAGAGATAACCAGGTTACAGTAGAGCCAAAATGACATCACATCAACTCAATTTCATATCCTGTAGACACCAGTGCCTATCACCACTCCAGGTTGCTAACATCCTTGACACACAAATGGTATTTTCAGTCTCTGATGTCCCCCTTTTACCCTGTGTCTGTCACTCTGGGGTAAATCAGGAACAAATTTGTCACTAAATGTAAAGAACCATTAACTCATGGGCACTTTGTCATCTGAAGCATAATTTTGTGTGCACGGCACACCAATCCCTGAACTCTAGCTATTTGCATAACAGTTTGCTATACGAATTTATGACGGAGGATAGTGCAGAACTTGTTAAAATTCCATGTGAATCTCAGCACAGAAAATGGACTGGTGCTTTAAATCTTGGAGAGTTGTTCACATCAATAATGAATTTCAAATAATTTATTCACTTCAAGTGTAAGTGGTTGGCATACAGTCCTTACAGCTGGTTTGTTGAGATAATTGATTTCCATATAGTTTAAAGATGGGGAAAAGAAGCATATGACAACTACAGCGGGTTTCGAGGCAATTGTGAATGCCATATCAGTTTAATTATAGCTCCATCTTTAGCTGACATGGGTTCTGTCCTATTGGAATTAAAATATCCCAGCAACTTGAAATGTAACAGTGATGAATTTTTTATGTTCTCCTACCTACCTTGTATGCTAGCTTAGGGCACTGTTACAAGTACACTTCTAGCTTTTTTCAGTGGATAGTTAACATGACATGCAAGACTGGTCTGCATGACACAGATAACTCAAGGGAATAGCAACAAAGTAAATGAGATGCATTAGTATCTGGATGTGAACTGAGGGATATAAGTTCTCAGAACTTCTTGTTTAATTTATAGAATTGTTTTTTTTTTCTCCTGTGCATAAGATTTCAAAATGGTAATCATATTCAGGAAATGAGATGTTCCCACTTCAGGTACTAATATCAATATGTAAAAGATAATCATTAACCAGATGTACTACTCAGCAGTGCCTATTATATGTAAACAAGCTAACTGAGGTGATAAAAGAAGCTTTGACTTAAAATTTAGTTATATTGACCACAGAGACACTGGGAAAACTGGGAGGTTGTTTGTTTTGGGGTTTTTTTTATTGACCACTGTATGCACAAAGCAAGGGCTTAGTGAAACAAACAGTGTAATAAAAATTTGCGTTGCAGCTAACACCACAGTGTATGAAACACCCCCATTGTATGAGGTCCAAGCTGGCTGCTCCTGCATGTGACCATTTAAAAGGAGACAGGCTGCACCTCCACATTTTCACATATAGGACACACAAAATGAGCAGAGAACCAGGACTACTAGAAACCCCAAACTTCACTCCATTTTTTTTCTTTCCACTAAAAATTGCGTCACATAAATTGTAAAAAGAAGAGGTTTATTTAATTCTTATTCCATTTTCACTCCATTCCTAAGTTTCAGTGTAAAAAAAAGAAGTAACAGATGATTCCCTTCTGTGTTGCCTCTGCTTCACTTGATATAACTTCCCTGATTCCAACCAGGGTCCTACACTTAAGTTCCAGTATTAAATTAAAGTAATTCCTGTGGAATGAGGCCACACTTTTGTTTCAGGTTAAAAGAATTTCTGAGTATACCTCAAGTATCCTTCCAACATCTGAATAAACTGGAATAAATGAGAATGGACCTTTCTCTGAGACAAATTATAAACTGTAATGATGAAATAAGGACTTCAGTGGTCTATCTTGACACAGATGGCACAACATTCCTTGCCATTAACTCCTTTTTTTATAGATATATACAAAGTTTTCTTTTGACATTGCACAAGAGCAAAAGGTTCCCCAGCATTGTGACTCCTAGCTGCCAAGATTTCTTAGGGAGTAGTTACTGTTTATGATCTGCCAACTTGGGGTAAAAATACTTGATAAAAAATATTTAGTAGACTCCACAATGGTCAACATTTCACAAGAGAGAGGCAGAGGAAGGATAGGGTAGAGGCTTGATCTTAGCAGTGAGTATAGCTGGTTGGAGCTGATGATACCAGTAACAAGACCATTAAAAAAAAAAGAAGATCTTAAATTCCTAAGAGCTATTTTAGCCATAATAGGTCATAATCATGCTTTGTGTAGGTTTAGTTTGGGGAAAACACTGAGTTAAACATTACTTACAAGGCACCAAAGCTTAAGGCTTCTGGTATTGACTTCCAGCTCCAATTCCAGAATGCAAGCTTTCACTTAAAATGAAGCACAAGAGCAAGGTGCTGGAAAGGATTAGTTGCAGGTCCCTGACAGTCACAACAAAAATATTTTGGGATGCATAATCCCATCAAGACTTTGCTCCCTGTTTGTGGCTCAAATGTGTAGCTTTGATTCTGAGTTTGTGTGTGTGCATTATGAACACATATTCATAATCTGGGGTTGGAGCTCAGACATAATCTTGTATCAAGAATTCCCCATGTGAGTCACACCAAAATTGTCTTAGCTGTCTTAATTTAAAGACAGCACCAAGAGGTACTGGAATGATTACCAAGACCTCTGGAGAATTAAAAAGCCTTATTGTCATACAGCTCCATTAACACTAGAAAGAGTAGAGATAAGTAAAGAACCTAAAATGGGGCTTTATGCAGAAGGAACACTCTCTATCACCTCTTTCTAAAATACAGAGGAAAATTTAGATTGCACAAGAAATGACAGTGGTTGATTTTATTTGCAAGTGGCTCCTGAAATACATCAAGGAGTGGAAGCCAGCTGGAAACTGTAATAGAGAAATCACCATGCAAAGTACCACCTAGACTTCCTACAAGAGAGTTGCAAAAATACTCTTTCACTGTTAAATATAGGCTCAGGTCTTGTTGATATGCCTGAGATGGTTTGTTATGGGCAAGCAGGAATTCTGCCAATGGAGATAAGGTAGCCAATGTGAAATCTGCTATAATTAAAGGAAGTGGTCTGCAAAAGCACTGTGCCTTGGGGTTGAACCTTCTGTAACTCTGAATCCAGTCAGGTGAGTAGGGCAAGCTAATAAATAGATACTAACGATTTTTTTGTGTGTCATACTTTTGTTATACATTCCAGGTTGCATCATTGCCTCCCAAACTGATGAGTTAACTTGAATATTAAAGAGATACCTGGGGAGTGATACTTTACTTTTTACTCATTGAAAGTTAATTTGTAACACCCTGCTTCCTCCCCTCAGCCTGCACAGGGAGAGAAGGGGAGAGCTGGAGGATGATAGAGTCTTCAATCTCCAGTGACAGATGCTTACAAAATTATCTTTGACTTCAGAGGAGATGTGATCTGTCCAAGATTCTAGTATCTTTAGTAGCTTTTGGGACCAATGTTTGTTTCCCAGATATAAGGAAGAAATTTTTTACAATGAGGGTGGTGAAACACTGGAACGGGTTGCTCAGAGAGGTGGTAGATGTCCCATCCCTGGAAACATTCAAGGTCAGGCTGGATGGGGCTCTGGGCAACCTGATCTAGTTGAAGATGTCCCTGCCCAGGGCAGGGGGGTTGGACTAGATGACCTTTAAAGGTCCCTTCCAACCCAAACTATTTTATGAATCTATTCTGTGATTCTGTGTTAGGTCTCAAAGTGTCTGGTTTTACTTTTCATCCTCAGCCACTGAACAGCCATGCTCACTTCTGAAGGAAAAGACTAAAAATCTCAGAGCTATATAATATGTTTTCAAGTATCTTAAAACAACATTTCCTGTGTGCCATTTTTGTGTAAATGTTGTTCCTATATCTAAGAAGAAATAGACTATTAACTGTGTATTTTAAAGCTTATATAGAATACAAGGAATTGCACATCAATTTTCCACTACTTCTAAGATATGACAAAAAGTAAGTCATCGACAGGATTTTGTCCCACTTGGAGTTAGTGGAAAAGCTTTCATTGACTGCTCTGATTCAGATTCCAGTCTTCCAGCTCTTATTTGTGGTGATGAAAAGTATTTCTGGAAATCCCAGACCTGCAACTACATGGCAGAACATGTCTTTTCAGCTCTTAGAATGTACTATATACCGTGGCAAGTTGTTAATCATGTAACAGGGTTAATCTATTGGGATGTCATTGGATAATTATATCCTTAATTATGAAAACTGTATTAAGTAAAGAAAACAACTTGGGCACATTTGTTTCATTGCTGAAGGCTACCCTAGTGCTGTATGCCTTGAGAAGACCTGCAGTAGCAGCAGAGCTGCTGGCAACAAGAGTAGCAAAGTTTGCAAGGTGAGGTTGAAAGGCATGGATGCTGACAAGAGACTGACCTTTTAGGCACTGGAACCGCACACTTCTTTGCCTTTAGTTTTGGCTGAGGCTTTTTTTATCTCAATATTCAACCTGAGCCCTTGGTTCAGACCCATTGTCCTAGCCAGGTGACATCTTGCTGCCTACTGTCTTCCATCCAAGTGTTTCTGTACACAGATGGATGTCATCTAGTGACCCAAAATCTTACTGTTTCCTCTTGGTTTCTGGACAAAAAGTGGCATTTAACTTTTCTAACTTGCTGAGAGAGTAGGCATGTTTGAATCACTGTGTTGCACAAAGGGTGTTGAGACAAATTCACACAAATGAAAATTTATTAGCAGGCTCCATAGCTGATGGCACATATCAACAATGACAGAGGGGAAAAAAAAAAAAAAGAGGGGGAAAGAGAAAACTCTCCACAGTGGCAAGCTGGGAGGGGAAGCTGTGGTAGGCATCCTCAGATGAGCATCTTCCCCAGGCATCCTATCCAGGGCACCAGGCGGTTCCAACACCATACTTTTCCTACAGCAACTACATAGTTTTGATCAGGACTCACTCAAACTCTCTACTGATTGTTCCCATTTACAAAGCAAGCTTTGAGCAGGGGCAGGTGTTGCATGGCTGGTTGGTTGGTGAGCTCTGTGCAGGCATAATGTTGAGTCCCTTGATGTAAACCAAAAGCTACAACCAAAGGGTAGGAAACAGAGGGGAAAAGGAGGGGGTGATTCTTGCTCTGGTGGCAGTCTCTTCCCCTGGAACCTGCCACGCCAACACTATGGGGGTCTGCATGCAACAGCCCACCTACTTCCAGGAGGGCTCTGTGGTCTCAGGGAGCCCTGGTGCTTGGTGCCATCGCACAACCTCCATGGTGTTGAGATCATCATTCGTCCCTTTCAGTGCCATGCAGCAGAAGGTCAGGAATCCTCTGTATGTCCCTTCATGATAAAAGCCATCCAACCTTCCAACCATACCCTGAGCGGGACACACCATGGGGAGGACAGCCTGCTGCAGGGAGTTTTGTTTACCAAAAAGGAGGTTGCATTTGGAAGTAGGCAGAAACCATTGCTTGTGACTATTTCCACAGCTCTATGTTCTCTTTAAAAATGACAGCAAATTTATAAACAAATGCATCCGTACTCCTGAAGTGCTCTATTAGCTGGTGTGAAAAATACATTAATAAATTCTACACATTATGTAGTTGGATGTTGCCTAATGTTTAAATTTACAGCACAAAAATGGAAAGCCATGTCTCATGTTAAACCTTTGCTTTCCTTGCCCAGATTGTGTGCAAGAATTCCCTACAGCTTCTTCTCTGCATCAGGGTGTAAAACACTGTGGAGAGTCTCCCCTGCAGAATAGGGTAGATAGTGGTACTGCTTCCACGTTAAACTATTTGTGTTTGATTCATACTGCACGCGTACTGATATTTGTGGGGATGTGGAGAGCCTCAAGATGCAAAAGGATGGTATCATATTTAAATATAAACTGGATAGCCAATTTCAGTGGTTTATATTACAGAAATTCATGGAAATAAAGAATTATGAAATAAGTGCATTTCACTTTTCCAGATACTGAAATAACCATTTCACAACTAGTCTATTAGCATAGAACCAGTAGTAATGCTGGACAGATAACACAAGGAAGCAGGCACTTGACATGTAATCCCTGTATTTCCTCTTTTCACATGAAATTCTGCTTACATAGACAGACAAACAATGTGCATAGTACTTGTCTTCTCCTTCTTAATGCATCAAAGATAACAATATCAATTTAAAAGAATGGCTTTTACCCACACATTTAATTTGATATAAAATAAAAAATTGAATTCCGATGAGCAAAAAAATAAACTAGCATAGACCTTTTCACTTTTGCTCTTGAATCTTCTTTACTTCCAACATTGTATGTCAGTAGTCATACATGATCTTCTGTCTGGACTATGCTGCTGCTTTATGCCAGCTGCAGAAGTGAATTGATACAGTCTGCATGGCAGTGTACATATGCAAGATGCAACCTGCTTGCGCCTGGTGACTATGAGTACCAAGTCTCTGATAGAGGGTTTGATCGACTTTGTGACCTTTCTCCAAAACAGTTCTTACTAACTTAAAAATTTTTGGTTGATTAAATTTATGTCCACTGTCTCCTATTTAAACAAACAAACAAAACAAAGAAAATCATGCAGAAGTGCTGTGTTTGGTATCTATGCATGAGCAGGAGGCCTTGATTTATTTGCTCTCTGGTTTGCATAGCTCTAACTATGGTTATTTATCTAGATTATTTATTATTCATAGACATCTGTAAACACTGGCCACACACGCCATCAATATGTTTGCAGTTCTGCATCTGCAGTGATGGATTCTGACCAGCCTTTCAGAAACATTTCGTAGTCACTTCATTCCAGAAACAGCATCTTGCTGATTTGAGATCTTAAACCCATATTCAGTCAGTATTTTATATCAACTGACTTCAGAGTAATAATTAGGAATTTTAATCTCCACATAGGCTTACAGGTTGTAACAATGAGTTCTATGAAGAATTAACTATTTTTGTACTAGGTGTACAAACACAAAAAACATATATACAGAAATAAAATAACTGTTTCTTTATGTCTTCTTTTTACTTGTTTTGATCACAAAATATCAAGATCTTGCTGTAGTTTTTCAATCAATATGAAATGCATTTTGTTTATAAATGAATATTCTGTTTTCCTGCATTGGTTTATAATGAATAAACAGCAGCAGCTAAGTATAGAAAGATTAATTTTCGCTTTTATCATTCACTTGCAAGAAGTTACTCTCCAATTACTTATTACTTGTGGAATAATACTGAAATTAAAATGAGAAACCCAGTCAATATTGCATGCATCAAAAATGATTAAAATCTTCACTTACTGAGAACTGTGAAATGTTTATTGGTTTTTAGACATAGAGTCCTCCAGGGAGTGCTACAAATCCACACAAACTCACTGCATCGTCGATGTTGCATTTGGAGCGTTGATTTAGACGAAATATGTGTAAAAACTCCTGTTGGCAGACAGCTCTCTAGTGACTATACATCTGCAAAGGCTCAAGAACATAAATTATTCCAGCATGAGTCTGGAATAAATTATGCTCACTTCACAAACTCTAGATCTGCTTGATCCACAGAGTAGCGAAGGAAAAATTGTTGTGTTTTAGAGTTAGGGAACAAGAGTTTATTTAACCACCCTGTATACATGTGTGTAATTTTACACTGAATGTTTTCCTAAGTAGCATAACGTTAATGAAACCAACAAAGGAAAGAGGACTTGTGAAAGTAGGACATGAAATGATGTGAGATTGGCCTGGTACAGCAGGTACTCCGAGCTACATCAGAGCCGAAGATAAAGCAGCTGCCTTCTCTTCAGGAAAAAAATGAATCAAGCTTTTTCCCCCACAGCATCCTATTTAGCTCAGATCCCTTAAAGCTACTCTGTATCCCCTGCAAAGATAAAAGCACTGTACTTTCTCTTCTAGTTTCTATCTCATAGACTATCAAAAAGACTATTCAGATTAGATCAAACAAACAAAAAAAAAACATTTCCCAATATTCTGTCTCCAGAAAACCAGAGCAACTATACAGTGGTTCATCACTTGCTACTATTATACACCCAGATATTACATCTGAACGCTTCATTCAATAGCTGTGGCAGGGCTTGCCTTCCACGAATTTACTGAGTCTTTTCTGAGTTTACTTATCTTTAAGCCTTTGCAACATCTTGTGGCAATGAGTCTCACACTTCAGCTACTCAGTCTGTGAAAAAATACTCTCTTTAATTTGGTGTGTTCCCCGGAAATTTCTTGTGTACCACTTCTTCCTGTGTTGTGATAAAAGGTTAATAATCTTTCATATTTACCTTCTCTGTGTCTCCTGAAGAAATAACACCTTATGTTAGCCTTCGGACATTTCTTGTCCACACAGAAGTCTTATTCTATTTAAAAAGTCCTCATTCAGAAGCTATTAAATGCAGCTGACCATTCTTCCTGTCTTTCAGTGTATTTTTCTAGGTTTACCTATATTGTTTTTGAGATGAGGTGACTGTACACCACAGGCTATATATCAGCAGAATACTTTCTGATTTGTTCTCTAGTATTTTCCTAATAATCCTTAATTGGTTTTGCTGCTGGTGAGCACAGGGCTGATATCTTTATCAGGCTTTCCAAGATGTGTTTCCTGAGATGAAATAGCTGATTTAGTGCGCATCGCCATGTAGATGTATTTGTTTTCCCTACATGCATTGTCATTATTGAACTAGAATTTATTGACTTCTATTTTATTACCCAGACACTTAGTATCAAGAGGGGTTTTTTAATCATCACATAAGTTTCAGKTTTTCTATCTTGAGTAATTCTGTGTCAATATAAATCTCAGCCCAGATCCTGTGGGTCTCCAGCAGTAACCTCCTTTCCTTGAGAAAACTGACCATTTATTCTTTCTTCCTTATTTGTTTCCCTCATGCTCTTCCCAATGGTGAACATGCCATGTTTATCTATGAAATCAAGCCTGATTTGTACTGTCATACTACAGCTACAAACACTGTTTCAGGCAATGAAATTCTTTCCACATTATTTCTTGATATAGTTCTTATGTCTTTTTTGCTTCCGTTTTCTGTCTCTCTCACTTTTCCTCCCTGTGTCATTGTGTTCACTTCCTCATCCATCCACTCTCCCATCCAACATCTTCTTCACCTGTTCAGCTTAACTGCAGGGTCTCAACCCTTTACTCACTGCTCACATCTCTTTATGCAGGCTTACTAGAGCTAGAATAACTGCATATGTGTATCATTTCTCTCCTTATACTACCCATCCCTCTTTCACTAAAAATGGAGGCAACCAGATGCAATCTGTGCATGAGCCAAACTCACTGAACCTAGTGGAATTCTCTCCACTGGAGTAAGTAGAGTTGGAGTGAAGTTTTCTGTGAAAGCAGGCTGACTTATGTATGAGGCTGGTTTATGGATAGACACTGCACTGCTATTCCCAGTAGGGTTAGGTGATAGGGAAGATGCGACATCTCCTCTTGTGCTGTTCAACCAAGTGATTTGGACTTCACGATAAGATGGGGAGATTTGCCCAAATGTGTTGAGGTGCATCAGGCTGAATCATACTCCTCCTGGCTCATCTGCCTCTCTGGTGAATTGCATGCAAGGGGTGAATAGCTCTAGGAGGAAAACTGTAAAAGTTCAGCTATCTACACCTTTCCTAATATTTGGCAATGAGGGGATAACAGAGCTGCCAGCACGTATAGAGAAGAATAAACCAACCAGTGCACCAGGCAGAAAGTTGATTAACTCACCTAGGCTTGCTGCAGATGCCTGTAGAGGCAACGAGAGCAAAACACAGGACACCGAGAATTGCAGTCACCAGCTTGGAGAGCTGTGTTGAATTTTGTTCTTCAGTCCCATGACTCCTGCAAGGGGGGAGCAACCGCAGTACTTAGATGTGTTAGCATGATCGTAGCAGAGATGGAGCAGCCATCCTATCTCCCATCTGCCACCGCTAACATCTGTGGAGCAACACATGTTGGGACACCATAGTGGAACTTCTTTCTTACATGATGGAACCTTCTCACATGGTGGGACTTCTTTCCTCATACCGCAAGCCTTGATTCTCTTAACTGCCCTTTTTGATGCCAGCAATTCCTTTTCTTCCTCATATATCTAACATCCCTGGTTTATCCAGCCATCACCAGGGAGTTCTGTGGGATTCAAGATTCCCAGTATTTGGAAATTTTTGTGAGATGGGAATATGTGGTGATGGGTGAGAAAGCGGAAAAGATAATTTCTGTGATGTGGCTTGTTACTTTTACCATTCTCAAAGTCATTTGTCAGGCACTAAGTCAAATAACAGCTAACAGGACATTGTTCTTTAATCTTCACAGTGAAGTATCCGTCTTTTTCAGCTGTCTCCACTGGACTTTGTTCTTACATTCACTAATATGTTACTCTTTCAATGGCACTGAAACCAGCAGGGATATCTTCTAGAGTGAGATATTCTTCCACCAAATAAATACTCTCTGTGAGAAAGAGTGATGGATTGAACATATTTGGCACAGTGAGGCAATCTGCAGAACTGGGGACAGCATGGGGGAGTGAAGGTGCCGCAATCAACTATTTCAGTGAAAATAACTGAATGAGTCAGCTGTTATGTGTTAGAAGTGGTAATGGCGATAATGACCACACCTTGTGGCCACGCTGCTTTCCTTTTGCCAAGGATTGTTTTCTATTGGGTGACCTCTTCTTCAGGGTAGTCAGGATATTTCTGCTGTTGCAATGCTTTCACACAAGGGTTCTTTATGCCAAATAACATCATATTTTTGCCGGAGGGTGTTCATGGTTATTGTTTCTTCAATGCGTCTCTAATTAATTTTGCCAAAGCCACCCACCTTCTGCCATCTGTCAGGTGGCAAGAAGAAAGAATGTGGCTCCAGACAGCTAGACATTTTGAAGGACAGAAGAACATGTGGTGAGGTGAGAAGGATATGGAGACAAATTCAGATCATCACCTCACAATAGCTTCTTTTATATGATAGCTTACGAATCATAATGGACTATTATATCTATAGTATATAAACTAGGGAGTTAAAAACCCACAGATTAAGAAATTGCAGCAATGTTATGAAGCAAGAGGTGCTAAAGCCCTTTTTGGTCTAATATATCAATGACAACAATAATACAGTTATTGTAGTGATTCTTTTTAACCAGTAAGCTGAGTCCTTATAGACAATGCCCATAGCTTATACTTCCCATAAGAACAAATGTGTATTATCTTTTACCTTAACTGTTTCCACATTTCCATGTGCTTCCAGTTATTTATCTTAATTGTGGAAACAAAAACAAATACACAACATGTAAAGAAATGGCTTGACCTTCCTTCCACAGGCCACATCCTATATTCTTTGCATGCTCCAAAGCTACCTTGCACTCTGATTAACTTGACTAGGAGTTGTGTTTGTGTATATACCCGCACAAAACGTATATATAACCTGGCCTCACATGGCTCCACAGCGCTGAACTGAAATGCCAGTAGCACTTCTGCTACGGTATTAATCATGTATTCATGACTGAATGTGTGAATATTTAAGAGTCCACAGAAACTTTTCTTTAAAGTATGCAATCCCTAAATATTCGGGCTTACATTATGGTCCTTTAGTTAGGATTTATTAGACTATTTCATATTTGCCTTTCTGTTTATTTTGTAAAAGTATACTTGTCTAGCACACATTTTTATGCCAGCCTTGCTTTGCATTTTTACAGTCTGCTAATTAGACCATTTTAACTAATTTGTTTGCATTTTGTATGAGCAAGTTGGGCTTTTGGATTGACTAATGTAATTGCAGCCAGTTTCTGCCAAATACAAATTACTCTTTCTAGTGTGAGCTAGAGAGAAAAGTAAATATTTAATAGCCATCAATACCCTTGCAGCATTTTAGAGTGTGCTTTTTTCCTATGGAAAGTTTAAATAATTTCTTCAGTGCTTGATTGCACTTTAATGTTAAGAAATTATTTTTTAATCTTTTTTGAAATAATAATGAATTAGACATTTTAGCGTCTCCATGAGGGTTTTATTTCTGTGCACTTTACAGTTTTAATTTCCAAGCTTTAAGATCTGGTACTTTCACATTAGAAGTTTACTTGTGTAGCTTTTTTTGTGTTGAATACTGTCTCCTGAAACAATTTTCCTGGAATGTATTTGGGTTTTAATGTTTCTAAGTGGATGAAGTCAAGTCTTACAGCCATATTAAACTGTGGGACTTTTGCATGCTTTTCATTTTTTTATTCTTTTTCAGAGGAGCATAGGAGAAGACAGGAACTGGTTGCCAAACCTCAGCATTATTGGTATCTGTCTTTTGAACAGCAGATCTTACGTTCTTCATCTCTGCAGAAGTGGACATAAAGGCATAGGTGCACCAGAGACTTAAGCAGGTTAAAGCTCCTCAACTTTCAGCCTTAATATTCCCGGGGTACTTGCTACCCTGCAGATCGAGAAGACCACCTGCTTGCCAGGGCAGGGCAGGGCAGCTCTCTTCCTTCCCCTCTTCCTTCCTCACTCCTCCCTCCTGCCATGACCTACGCAGAGGACAGGGGCACATCTGCCTCACCCGAGGGGCTGCCTCCAAAACATTATACACAGACCACACTTCTCAGATCAGGGCCAATGTAAAAGTGCTGAAAGGTGTTGCTTTCTGGCAAAATTTGGTGATGGTGCTTTTCATCCCAGTGTACCCACCTGCACCGTGTCAGTGCATTTTCCCTGGACTATGAGTGTTTTGGGCTCTAATTTCTATTCCCACACAGAGCTTTCACATGCATGGGTCCCATAAGTGTCTTAACCAACGGCCTAAGGAGTGGGGCTGCTGTCCCTCTGTCCCCCAGTGAATGTGGGAATAATCCATGGGAAGCAGAAGGTTTTGACAGGAGTGGTGGGTAATGGTTAGCTGGTACTGGGGTTGCCTTAGTGTGTTTCTAACCTTACCTTACTTACCTCTTGTCAGTCATCTTGTGCAGCTGGTACAAGTCACAGGATGCTGTGGGAAGTAGAACCTGCCTTTGGCCATCTTACTGTTTCATCTGATGAAGCTAAAATGATAACAGATCAACAGTGAGATCCAGCACTAAGGAGAGAGAAATCAAAACACCTTTTAGCCGAGTCCTTGATACGTCAGTACTCATTTTCCTTTCAGATAGGGTGCAATTTCATGTAATATTAACCCATGCATAATTATTAATTAAGAGGGTGAATACATAATCACTGCCAAGTGACAACAGAGGTGCATGTCGTCATCAAGCTCTATAAGCAGGTTCTGAATTTCATAACCACAACAACCGAATTCCTTCTCTCTGTCCCATTCCTGTTACATCAAATGTGTCACGGAGCATAAAACAACATGGTTTTGATGGATGCTTTATCACTATCCCTCACTATCTTTGCAATCTTCCCATCATGCACTATGAACAGGTGTATTGTAAAAGGTAATAATCTTTTTTTGTTTCTGGTATTTGCCAGGCCTAGATGGACGGGCAGGTGATCCGATCAGTGAACTAACCATGCTGTTCTGACAAAGTTACTATTAACAGGCAGTCTTACCTACCCTCCTGGGTAAGTCTAAGTGTGGCATTTCATTAGTGAACCCAGCACCGCCATTCTTGGATATCTACAAGTCTCACAAACTTCAGTAGCAAATTTGAGCCTAACTGCATAAGTCAGTGGTAGGATTTGTCTACTTGGATTAAAACCTAATTTTTTTTAATTTAACACTACATTTAATACTAAAATTTAATACTAAAAAGCTGTAATTAACTATAAATTTAACGAAAGTAGATTTAATACTAAATTTCTGGTGTATATTTTCCATTATAGACATGGTCGTTCTTTGGGAACAGTGCTCAGTGGTCCTAATTTATACTGAATTTCTTGAATAAGTACTTTTTAGTCCTGGATACAGAGAAAAGTAACTTCCTCTGTAACCTTATATTTGTTATTTGGTACCAGTATTTTGGAAACAAAGAGGACAGATTATCAAATGGATTTGAGTATGTACCTGGTACTTTTCTGAGCATGCCCATCTGACTACACATTGCAAAGCTAGTGTGATTTTGGTACCCCTGAGAGGATGCAAAAGGATGGAGGCTTTGAAGATGTTGGTGCCATCACACAAGAGGTCTGTCTAAAATAGCTGCACAGATTGTCTTTAGAAATGAGAAGGAAGTTAGGTTATTTTCTCACTTCTGACCATTCTACAATTTATCCATGCCTATATTCTCTTGCTGCTAATAGGATTACTCACACAAGTAACACAATAGCACCTTAGCCTTAAGCAGTTGGCCTCCACACTGATATACAAGTGAGCATGTCAGCTGGTGCTTACTGTGATGCAGAGAACAAATTAACCAAGAACTGGACTGGCTCTGTTTTAAGTCACAGATAACTGAAATCTATTTTAATCATTTCAGTCACAGGAAAGTATTTTCTAAATGTGTTATGTCAAAACATCCCAAAAAGTGACATGTAATCCAAGGCACATGTTTTATTCTTGATTACATTTGCAAATTCAATCTCAGTCCTTTCAAGGCATTTTGAATTTAAAGTAATATTGTTGAACGCTTGTGTTCTTGATACTTAACTAAAGCAGTGCCACAGGAATATTCAATAAAGGACTTCAGCACAATAATTCGTTTATTCACTGAACACACTGTCTTAACAACTGACAATTTTTACAGCTCTGACCCCTCTCCAGAGATTTAGTAATTCTCCAAAATGTAACAGCAAGAGATGAGGAGATGTTAAAAAAATGTATAGCACTTTCCAAATTGTTTAATAAATAAATATCCAACATAAAATACAGATGCTTTTCACAAGCTACGTGACAAGACCTTTCAGTGTCTGCTGTCTGCTCATGAACTCTCTATTTCTTTAAAAGCCTATGAGAATCAATGTCTTTACAATGTCAGGTCCTGGTAAAACTATGCAGGGAAACAAATCCCAGACATATAGTTTTCTAAAGCTACAGTGGCGTTTCTCACACAGACTCAGCCTGAATGCTTCTGCTGTGCTAGGTTGTGTCAGTAATTTTCAGAATTTCATATTTCAATGCAAAATTATTTGTTTGAAATTTTGGCTATTTCTAAGCCCAGTATTTCTGTGCCTGAAAAGTAGCTTGAGTGTAAGGGGTGGTGCGTGAGTGTCTCTCTGTGTTGCTGAAATGTTCCAGCAGGAAAATTCTTGGTCTGAATGATGAACATAGGGAATGGTATAGCAGTTAGTTCTTAAACATATAAGTCCTCTCATAAATCTGTGCTCTGCCCGTGACATTTTTCCACCAAGGATAGATGTACTTAGAAAACAAATTTCCATGTGAATGGCAAGACGTTTTGCAATCATTGTGTGAACTAAAAAGGGAAAAGCCAATCATCAATTTTAGACTATTTTATTTATACCAAGCAGTAGATGTTTCTAGTGTTAATTAAACTCTTTCGAGTATGAGAGCAGTGAAATGTTGTCCAAGAGAAATTGTTGGTTCATTTTATGTCATTTACACCTGTAGTCTGGACTTAATAGAACAAAGTGAAGATAGGTATGGGGAGGGTATGTGAGGAAAACGTGCATGCAAAGCAGTGATGTGAAAAGCATGAAAGAAAGAAAAGCTGAAGAAGAAAAAATAATGGTCTGATTAGGTGTTGGTGGAAGATTTTCTACTCACCTGTGCTGGAATGTGGCATTAAAATATCTGGTCGTCATAGAGCTCTACATTAATACAGGACTTCTGCAAAATTTAGTGTCTTGATCAATGCCTGGGTTTGCACCTCCAAGAGTTTAGATCCACATCTGGCCATCACCTAAGTAATGCACTTTGACACAAAGCATTGCTTGTGTTGCTGCTAACTATAAAAATTTGGCTGCAAAGATGAACATCACTTAAAAAGGTGATAAAGACATAATGAACAGGAGCCAAACTTTTGAATTGTTAATCCATTCTATAATGTATGTGAGGTATACTTAAAAAAACAGGAATGCCAGTTATGTTTGCAAGTGGCTTCAGATTAGTGAGGGCAGATATAATCCAAAGTACTGTTTAAAGGTCAGTGAAGAGTTTAAAGGTTAAACCCTGCTACTTTTTTTTTTCAGTTCAGACTCCAAAGGGTTCAAAAAGAAAGGCCCATGTCTACTCTCAGCTATACTAGTGTGAATTTAGTATTCACAAGTGCTTGGTCTTAGTTGAAGTGATGTGGATTTACAGCAGAACAACTACCAGCTCTGGCCCTATGCTGTTGCTTAGCTGCTTGGTTGAAAGAACAGGTTTTGTTCAGCTGCCACTTTCCCCTGAAAAAAAATATATATATCCATGTGCATTTGCCCATGGAGTTTTCAGAGCAGAGAAGCTACACAAAATACCCTGAATACACTGTAGAGGTTGAAAATAAATATATTGGGAAATGTGAATTTCCATATTAAATAATCTTATTTGATGCTCATTATCTTGTAGCAAGAATAACATTCTTCCATCAGCAGTTCTACAGCATTTTTAAATACGGTGCCAATGTTGAATTATATTTTACAAGGGAGGTTTGTTAACAGTAAAATCATCATATCCCTATTTCTATAATAACGCAACCAGAGCCACACCACTGAAAAGAAGAATGTCTTATCTCAAATGAGATTTCCAAATAAGATAAACTGAGGAAATATATAACAACACTGTGACTCTTGGGTGACTTTATGTTATCTTTTCTATTTGTTTTTCTACTATTAGCAGTAATAAAACAAACTATTTAGCAAAAGCTTTAAAAAATGTCAGCCAATAAATAAGAGTATTCATATTTGCATCTTTTCTTCCTGGAGAAATCCTTCAAGTTTTCCTCTTAGACTCCACTGTTATTCACGTTCCCTGAGGACAGAAAATATTCCAAGGGGTGGAAGGGTTCAGGGTCACTCCTGATACATATTGCAAACATGATGCACTTGAACTCTGGGGCACTGCCTTCACCTCCTCTCTGCCGGCCACACTACCCACCAAAAGCCCATCCGCAATTGTTCTGTCCTGGCCAAGTCCCTGAGCAGTAACTACTAGAGAAAGTTGCTTAAAGAAAATGTACAGATTTTAGTGATAAATATATAGGAAGACTACAAACCACGTTCTGCAAATTCCCTTTGGGCATCTTCCCAGAACGTTATCCAGAGAGGTAGCTGGGTTAACAGCAGCAAGGAGCCTCTCAGGATCCCTTAACTCCCCCTTGGTCTTACAGGCTCTTTGCAATTGCCTGTTCTGCTCCTGTGTCCTCCCAATGGTTCTTCCTCAGCTCTTTTCATTTCATATCCCACCTCTGTGTTGTCTCTTCAAGTGCCCCCTCAGCACCTCCACTGCTCCCCAAAGCTCCTGCTCCCATTCATACCACACTATCCTGCTGCTTTCCCACGCCTGCGCAAGGCCAGTCCACGGGCTGTTCTCACCTCACAGTTCCCTGTCTGGTTTTCAAACCACATAGCACTATGGAGAGGCTTTTTATAAGTTATTATTTATTGAGCTTTTATATTTTTTTCCTTTTGAAACTCTCTGAAAGAACTAGACAAGCTTTAAGTCATGATCTCATGCTGAAGGAACGACGAAGTGTTGCATAAGGGGCAAAAATGAGAAATGGCAGCCTTTTTATAATACACCCAAATATTCCTGAAAAAATACTGTATGGTTCTGGAAATTACAACTGGTTTTATGAACCACCTTACAACTCGTGGCTTGAAAAGCTGCAAGACTTTTCCTCCCCTTCATCAGATATCTGTAAAAGCACTTCCAGCAAAAAGAGTTGCTCATGCAACCTTGTGGGTTTTTTTTTTCCTTTTCAACCTTTGTAAACGTTCATACAAAGAAATTCAAGTGCTTGGATATGGATAGAAAATGGATCCACAAGAATGAGGACTTGGGCAACGTCTATTCATTTCAAAAGTCAAGGAAATATTGATGGAAAACACTTCTGCATCTTCTACTAGAATTACTGAATAGATTTGATTAAATATATAAACTTCACTTTGCTATTCAAGTTCACCAAGCATGTTTGGAATAACAATTATTTTATTAACATACTGACATGATCTAGTCAAACAAAATTAAATGTGTTTTGGGGTAATAAAATGTAAAGCCTTATTTAAGTATCTTTGCTTTTTTTTAGAACAATGGAGAGACAGAGATTTCTGCAGAAGAAAAATGATATACCCTCAAAAACTGTAAATTAAAATCATTAACCTCAGCCCTGCCATAAGCATCTTTTTCCTCAGGGGCATTGACCAGCTGTCCTCAAAGAGAAATTTTAGTTTCAGAAAGCTCTTAGGAAAAATACACAAAATACACTGTTACACTATTTATAAAATACAAGAAGTTGTCTCTAATCTGTTCCTACTAGTCAGTGTAAAACCAGAAGAAAAAAAAAATTGCTCTTAGAATAAAAATTCTCAAAGCGTCTTAGGGACACAGGGAAGCTTCTGAAGGGAAAAGTTTCATTTTAAGTAAGGCATCACATTCTAACCTTGACATTGGTTTAACAACCTCTACAGGATCAGATGCATCAGTTTATGCCAGATTTTCCAAACTGTGAAACATGAGTGATATTTCTTACCTTGCTCAGAGCAGCTGACACACTTTAGTTTGAACAATACTCGATTTTCCTTGTCCCCTTGCCTGCTCTGGTGCACCAGGGCCTGCCTTTTTAGCATTTTACTGTGACATCCTTGTTATCTGTTACCTCAAAGTTTTTGATGGTGCCATATATGTACATGATGCCTCATAAGCAGTAGGGTTCAAAACTCCTGAACTTGTGCACCCATGCATTACTCTACATGCAAGAATAATCTAGTTAATGAAAAGGTGGCTGGGGTAAAGCATAGCCTGTCTGTAAGCTAGGGATGTGAGAGGTAGCATGGGCTGTGCTCGGCACTAGGAAGACCTAAAACTGCCACTGACCCATTGCATGATTCTGAGGAAGCCATTTCACCTTTCCATTGCGCTTTTCCTCTCAGCCTTCGTCTCTCCAACCCGCCAGCCCTTCACATCAAGATCTGTCTCTTAAGATATGTGTCTTACAGTGGGAGCTCAGCTGGGGCTTCCAAATTAGAGCTGATTGGGAATTTTTCGACAAAATGAATTTTCATTACAAAGTGCAGCTCGGTTTCAGTGCAGTTCTGCAGTGCAGTTGTGGGAATGTTCACCCAATATGTGAGGATGTAAATTCAGATAATGACTCTGAAGAATACATTGTTATAGGAAGTAGATCATGTCTAGCAGGAGCCCTTGCCCTAGGATAACTCTCAGGCGGTGGGTGAATTGGCACAGTCATCTGTAGTTAGAGAGACAGCAGGTCAGGAATTTGAACCTGAGTATGCTAGAGGAGATCACATGCTGTACATCTCTTTTGTTGTTGTGTTTGTTTGTTTGTTTGTTTGTATAAAAACAAACCTCCTAAAAGCACTTGGGTTTGCTACAGGAAGGAACCGGAGCATCAATTAAATCCTGAGAAGTTTCATGGGTGGTTTTACTAGGTCTCACTCGGTTCTGCTCTGAACCCTGCAAACCATTAACACTGAGATCAGACATTTTATCTTGTAAAATACTTACAGTCTAAAGGAGACAGACAACTTCAGAATAAATCATGACCAAATATTTGAGGAAAGTTAATGATGAAAAGAAAGAGAAGTTATTTTCAAAAATAATTCCAAAGAGAAATAGAAAGGCCTTCTGGTCATTAGCAAAAACAAGTTGTCCCCAGCATGAGGAAGGAGATGGCAGTAGGCAGGTGTGGGCAAAGGGAATAATGAGATCAGTAAACCAAAGGGAATAGTAACAAAGTTCAGTGGAGACAACAGGAAATTAAAGCATGGAAGTAGGGGGAAAGTGGTATGGGGCTTTAGTAAGTTTTGGTGTGCCATAATGAGAGAAAGGAAATAACCAGGAATTTCCAAAGTGATACGTTACAGCTTTTAGAACATTTCCTTAGTAGCTTCTGAGCATTAATCCTGGTGGAACACTCTGGATAGAGAAACACTTTAGAAAGAGTTTGTTTTCATAAAAAAAGATTTGTTGTTATGAAGCAGTTCTCCACTATACTCCAGCATAAATAGCTAATTGTGTGGAATAATGCAGCAATACCAAAATGGCAGTGCTGAAGGGAAGATGTATTTTCTCCCCTCCCTAGCCCCACTTCAGCTTCTCTTACTGACTGCCAATCTAAAATAGCCTGCATTTCTAACCCAGAGAGCAGCTGAGTCATATTCAATTCACATGGTCACTTTGTGACCATGAGCTGAGTATGATTGCACTACCTATGTAGCATCTCCAAAGAATATGCAAAATATCATTTGCTGAAATGGCAACTCTGTAAACGTGTCTCCAGGGGGCATTCTGTACAATAGTTAAGACTGTCAGGAATATCATATCACTTAGGCTAAAGATTTGTACTGGATCACGCACTATTCTCTCTCTAGCCTCTGTCTACCAAACGCCAATTCTGTGTGCACAGCTGTGAACCGTGGGGTGAGGGTTCAGGCTCCGGTGTAATTGAAATCGGGACACAGCCTGCTGCCTGGCATCGCCATCGCCTCTGTGCTCACCTTTCAGGAAAATTAAGGCCTCTTTCTCTGGGAGCTAATTTTGCTTAAGCTCACTCCATGAGTTTCCATTCTCTAATTGTTCACTTTAGACTCAGTCAGAACAAATCATTTTTCCAACTTGCAGAACAATATTACAGGAGAATATATGGAGAAATGAGTCAAACCCTGGAAGAAATCTCAACAAAAATATTGCATTGACAGTACAGATTACTAACAAAACCACTAGATTAGACTCCTTCTCGGTGAAGGCAGTAACTTTTCCAGTGCAGGATGATGACCTGTATTACTTCCTCAGAAACAAAAAAATTGTGTCGTTTTAAATGAAATGGCTAATAAAAAAACAATGAACTATGGAGTCTTTTGTGAGCAAAAGGTTTTCCCGTGAACCTTCTGCAACATAAATTGAGATTAAAAAGAGAAAAATTTGAGACAAACAAGCACTGACCTGTGAGTGAGAGTTAAGCAAACACGTAGATGAATTCAGAGATGCAGTCCTGTGATGGGGAAATACCCAGGGCAAGAAATGTTTACAGAGGAAGGTTCTGTGGATTTTCAGGCAGGGGAATAGCAGTGGTTACCTCCTGCTGAAATATCATAGCCGCAATGAAGTGGCAAAGACGATAACTGAGATGTCAGAGACACATAAATCTATCCTTATAGGCCTGACAACTTGGTATGATTGCTCTCCAAAGATAACTTTATAACTTGCTGAAGTGTGATTTAAGGATGCCCTGGAGCAGCACTAACCTGTGTACCTTTCTTGTGGGTAACTTTCTATAAGCTATAGCTTTAGTTAATAGCTTATGCAATTTTTCATTTGACCTACGGGTGTCCCATGTGGGTGGGATTTTCAAAAACACTCAGGCCCAGATCCACAAAGGGATTTACAGAGAGATGATGCCACCTATAATGTGTGTAGGGAGCAGAGTAGAGCAGAGACCTGGCCACAATTTAGCCTGTAATCTAGTGAAGATGCAGGAGAGGTGCTGCAACACCCTTAAATGTTCACCAGGGAACCGACCCATGCTTATGTGTGAAATTGCTCTGGACTGTGGTGATGCCTTAGGTCTGTTCCTGCCAAAATGGAGTAAAATTAGGCATCAGCCAAGTGCACTTGAAAAGGCCAGAATGAATCTTTCTTTTCTTACTGTAACTTTGACCCTTTCTAAAATATCTTTTAGAAAGAAGTACTTGAATTTTATTATCAGGTAGACCACTTCAGCAGGAAAAATGTGTGCTGTTTTTATTTCAGTGTTTTGTTTTTCAAGTGAACTATTGCATATACATGCAAGAATAAAAAGGATGATAAAAAGGATAATAATACAACATCAAGTTTGGTCCCAGTGATGTTAGATGTGCTTAATCTGAAGCAGTTGATAATCTCTGCATGCAACTTGGGCTGTAGATATTTGAGCACATCTTCCTTTTTGATGCTGGCAAAGAGCAGGGGTTGTGTCTTCATATATGTCAAACGCTAGGATAAATTATGTCCTCCATGGGAAACAAGCCACAAGCAGCAGTGTATCTTATAAATAAGCCTTTAGGGAAGCTGCTTTATTTCCATTTTTTCCCTGTCTTTTCACAAAGCCAAACCATCCCCTGTGGCATTTGGGCACTCAGAAGACAGTTGTATTTGAAAGGCCATAAACAGTCAAACTAAATAAACAGATGCGAAAAGCTGAAGTCCTTGCAATGCCATGCTACAAAACAGGTGCCAGACAGGCAACTTCTGCAAGAAGGCTCGATGCTGATTTGCTTCCTCAGACCCAGAGAGCTTTCGGCGAGTGTCTGTGAAAAAAAGCAAAGTGCAGGTTGCGCTGGCCTTGCGCCTGTGGAGCAGACAGCTACCTTTCGGGAGGCTGGTGCAGTGCCAGGACATTACAAGCTCAGCTCTCAGAGCCATGTTCTGACCCCAGTCAGCGGCTGAATTTACACTCTTCTTAGTGGGGAGAAAGTGTCTTGAAGGCAGTAGAGGACCCCAAGGCTCTTTAGAGCTCCTCAAATGCTCAAGGGTAGTGGTAGCAGAACATACTCATCTGGCTTTCGCTATGACAGGTAGTGAACCCAGTAAACTTAACTCAGGGTAAACTTCTGAGGGCTGCAGAGTGAACTGAAGAAAAGTCTTTGTCCTCTAGGGACAGCATTATGGGAAAGCCTATAAAGTTGTAGGTCCAAGCACAGAGCCTCCACTGACTTCCAGGAGAACACCAACTGCAGATAAATAGCAGTGCAAAGGCCTAAAGGCATGATAAGAATTCATCTCAAAAGCATTGTAAGTTTATTTTGCTCGCACCTACAGGACAAGCAAAGTATGGTAATACTACTGCTGTTGTAGTAGTATGGTCTAAGGATAAGATAAGAATGGCAGGAAGAGGCAGTATTTTCTCTTAGACCAACTCTTTTAACTAGGGGGAAAAAAGCTTGCAGACACAAGTCCTCTTTAGCATACAGAAACCTTCCTCTTGCTATTGGTATCAGCTATTCTAGTAGAAGAGATTTCTTTCCCTGTAACTTTGCCTTGGAAACAAAGTGAGATCTGAACTGTGCTCCAATGCAAAATACTGGATGATCTATGCCTACACAGTAAATTACACTTTGTCAGATAAAATGCACCATTTACCATTCGCTACAAAACACCTTCTTGTTGGTTCTAGCATTTCATTCCTTTCGTGTTCTCTAGCTCTTAAATGAGGGAAAATCTGAGGGTGATGCTTTAAGATCATAGAAAAGGGAAGTAGGTTTCTTTTTAAAGCTCTCTAGTTCCAAGGAACTAAGATATTTCTTCTAAGTAGGGAAAGGCAAAGGCAGGGAAAACTAAGGAAAAGTGACTCCAAAGTAGCATCTACAGTCAGATTTGGGGTAAATATTTTCATAAACTGTTTTCTCTTACACATATATTTTGTGGGCTTGAGCATTATGTCCAAAAAGATGATTGTGAACTACTAAAAAAGGAAGAGAAACCTGAAAGCAGGATAGTCTCCTAGACCCCTGAGCCCAGGGCAGGTACGTTGTCTTTCCAAGGCTGCCTTAAAGTCTAAGTTGATCATTCTTCCTCTGACCTAAAAGAGGGTAGTGACAGTATTTGCCCTCACCGATCCATTTTCAGTTAGTGGTCATTTTAATCACAGGTGCCATCAGAGACTCTTTCTTAACGTATATCATTACTTTGGCCAGCACAGAGGGTTTCTCTTGGCACCTGTAGATGTAGGAGTAGTATAAATATATTCGGTGCTAGTGATAAGCAAAGTCTGTAAAATAACATAGATCCCAGCATACACACATATTCATACGCAAACAGTAAGGCACATTCAGCATTAGCCTAAACAGAGGAAATCAGGTAACACAGCACAAGGTCAGAAAGCAAGTACAAAATGAGTCTCGATCAAATGGTTTCTACTTCATTTATTTTCATCCTGCTCTGACTGGTGTAACTTATAATTAGTCTCTGCCTGCAGTGGTGTGGTTCCAAAGAATGGTGGATTAAGGAGAAACTCTAGAATTTCTCCGTAACTTGACAAGTTATAACCTGAAAAGCTACACTTAGTCCATTAAAGATTTTTCACAGTGACATTTTAGTGCAGCTAGGGAAATATGCCACTTTGCCATTTATCATTTTCAGGGCATGGACAGTGAAAAGGAGGTTGCTATGAAGAACAAAATAAAATAGATTACCCGTATAGAAGTGAGGTGAAGAATACTGATAAATATACACCACTGAATGTCAGCAAATGTCACTTGAGAAGCCATTTGCAGCTACCAGAACAGCCTTGCAAACCAGCAAAAGTAGCAAAACCAGGCAAAACAAGTTGGGTGTACTCACTTCCACATGAATAAGCAATAAACGCCTCTGAAGTTGCACCAGAAAGTTGTTAAACTTGATAGATGAATCTTTTCCAAATTGCTCTGTCGCATGCTGTATATGGCTACAAAGGACTATGGATGGTTTAAAGTGAAAAAGAGAAAGCATTGCTGAGAATGCAGCAATTTAAGCATTTTTGTTCAAACACTTATATTCTGCTTTGTATTAAAGGGACAGTTTGAACAAAGGCGTGATTCATTACATCACTTTTTCTTCCATAGGGCTGCTCTTTTTTTTGTGTCTGAACTTCGCTGTTGGAACTATTGCGTTATTACCATTTCTCCTTTAAATATATTTGCCGCTCTAGCAATAGGGCTGAGTTAAATAAATTTGGGTTTGGTAGGCAGAAACGTTGCAAATGAAAGCTTTTCTGAAAAACTTCTAATAGTAGCTATCTAGCATGCCATCTAAGTGTAAGTGAAATACCTGCAAGATGCCTCCTATCTTTCCAGGAGCATCTGATTTGTAGATCTATGGATCAGCTCCATTTTGGTTTATAGATACATTGACCTGGAAAAAACTCTCCTTGTGAAAGTTACAATACTTGAGAGACAACATCAAGATTCCTTCAGACTTATTTTAATCTGGGTTGTCTGTTTGCAGCCTCTCGAACCACGACTCTTCGTTGATAATAAACAGAAGTGAAGATCTTTGACTCAGAAAATATCTCCAAGGAAAAGTAGGAGTTCTTAAAATTTCAGAAACACTGACTGCTTTTATATTTAATTTTCCATGAGATCTTCCTCCCAAATTCTAATTTATCTTAGCAAAATCAGAGACAGACTGCATCATTTTGATTTTATGAGACTGTTATCTCCAGACACCACACTCATGCAAATTTCAGATCAGTTTTGTTTTCATTAGTGAAAAGCAGCAACATGGATCACATAAATGGGGTCCTACAGGAACATCTTTATTCAAAATATTTCATACATGCTAAGATGCACTGATTGTAGAACCATTTCAGCCAAACTTCTCACCATATGTTCATGTAAAAGCTATAAACAACCAGCCCTACAATGACATCCTAAAGCCTGGGAGTTTAAATCTTGGAAGACAACAAATTTCTTGTACTTACAGATCCTGTAGATGGAGTAAGGGCGAACCTTCCTTTCTTGGGCAGGATGTTTATACAGTGAATTTTCTTTGTACGAGTCTTCACTCTATTCTTGCAAAATCAAAATCAAAAGTGATCCTTATTAGTCAAACCAAACCCTTTATTAAATTAAATTTAAAGTCTGTTTTAGAAATGAACAATGAAAATCAGAAAACAAAGATTAAATCGATGGGTTGTGCTCAGTACTGCATGAACTTTCCTGAACTGCTCCCCGCTCCCCTCCCCCCGATTCTTTGAAAACTGAAGTAATCTTTGAGGCAAAACAGGCGTTTGACAGCATCCGTCATCCAGAAGCTCTGTAGCAGTTGTGCTGCTTCTTTGGTCTTGTTTTGAATTTCTCTGTCAGTTTGAATAGACACAACAGAGTCTCAAGGAGCGATGCTCACAAGCTGAGAAGGCAAGGACCGTGTCGGATGCAACAAACAGGAAAAGATCTATCAGTTTGTTACCTCATCACAAATATCAGTGTCCCCAAAAGCTTCTCTTTTTACATAAAAATGTGCTGTTCAGTGAAAAACACAAGAAAGCTCATTTACCTTTTATATGTGAAATTTAATATATGTTATGTAATAATATGCTTAACGTTTTTTAGAAACTCTGAGATTTATTACATATGCACACACTCATCCTCAAAAGAGAGAAAAATACAGTTTCTTAAAGGGCATTTGAAAAGTAGAAATGCTTGGCCAAGAGGTTTTAAAGGAATTCTTGAACAACTAGGCAGCACATGAATAAATATGCTGATTGTGCGACAAGCACTGAAAAGAAACTTCTGCTAAGCAGCCTGCCTAACCTAATGAATGGTTTAGTCCTTCCTTCCTCCATCCTAAGCACGAAAGCTGCTATCCACACCCCAGACTTGATCTAAACTACTGAATGCGGTAGGGAAGTGCCTACTGACGTTGGATCAGGCCCGGCAGCCTTCAGGCTTGACACGGTAGGCCTGCACCAGCCCAAAGCCAACCTACGCTTTCCCATAACCGCCAAGTCCCTCAAATGCAACTGTTAAGGTATGTGCAAAATATCTGAAGGTCTTAATCAGACAGATCTTGTCCTTTGGAAAGAGTAGAAATTGCTTAAATAAAGCAGTACAGGGTTTGGTTTGGTACAGCCAGTAATAACAAAGAATCATAGTTTCTGTTATCAGGGTTTTTTGATAGATGTGTCTTTCTAAGTAAAAAGAACATATAGAACTATAGTTGGGGTGGGGTCATTTTCATAAAGGGGGGGGTCATTTTTTGTCCTTTTTTATTTTGATGGCTAAACATTGTAACACAGCTAAATAGAAATTCTTGTCTGTTAATAGGTTCCTTTAGTTTGCAATAAATAGGAATGCTAATGACTAAAATTTGGTATTTGGTATGCATTAGCTTTTGTAAGTCTTTTCTTTACAGGCTTCATTGACATTCAATATGGCAAGCTTCCTTTGAAACATATTTATAAAATAACTACAGTATAATTAAACCAACAAAGCCATCTTTTAAGTAAGCTTAATAGCTCAGTTTTTCACTCTGTAAATTCTTTATTTTAAGGAGGAAAAATAGTTATGCTTCAATTCTACTGTATATTTCATTTTGCATCTAATATTTCCTTTCCATTTGCAATCTGTGCATATCTAATTCATGACAACTCTGATTATTAATAAGTGTGCATGAAAAACATGCTTCGTAGGATCTTCCACAAGAATTTTTTTGTTAATGAGAAGTGAAACATATCTTGGCAATATATGAAATATATATATGTGTGTGTATATATACATATTTTAATAGCTAATGGTGGTGTAGTTAATACACAAAAATGGATTAATAGATATGGCAGGTAATAATCAAAGTGGATGCTGTTTAATAAATGTAACTAAAAATATTTTAATGATATAAAAGCAATAGGTAAATAAAAGCAATTACATTTAATTTTGCTTTCAGCTTGTGAGCATTTTCTGTAAGCTTTAATAGAGGGGAGAGCTTGCGCAGAAGGCTAATGGTAGAGTCAGTGTTAGCATTATTCATTAGGGCTTCTAAGTAGTACTTATTCTGAGATATTTCTCTGGAAGACTAAAATGTTCTTGGTAAGGGTACTTGGATCCTGATAACCCTAATTCATAATAATATCCCCCTCATTCAGAAAATTAAAGTTTACAGAGTCCTCAGCAGTTTGAAAATCTTTATACTATTTATAACCATGATCATGTTTACTAAGGGCAAGCTAAAAAGTGATAGCTCACATTATAATAAGTAAAGTGGAAGCTCATAACTGTTTCTTAAACTCTGTCCTCTACAGGCATAATAATATTGAGACCCCATGTATGGTATGATGAATAAAAACAGTTGACATCATTGTTATAATCTTTATTTAAAACTGTTACCAAGGTTACAAATTACCATCACTGTGAGCAACAGGTCCCTCTGAAGCAGTATCATTACAGATTAACTGTGATGTGTAGGATTATAATAAAAGGCATAAGGGATTATGCACAAGCAAAAATGCTAGAAATAACACAAATACATCTGCATTATACAGTGCATCGCGTTGCAAAACCTCTGCTTTCACTGCTGAAATACACAATGTGGCTTTTTGTTTAATTCGGGCATTTAGAGAGATGTTAACTGTATCCTGAAGTGGCTTTACAAATGTCAGGGAGCAGAGGGGGTAGGGTTTATCTCGACCTATAAAACCGCTGCTGCTGGAAATGTTCTCACATCGTCTCCACTCTTAGCGGAGCACCTAGTTTACAGGAAAATACGCCTCCATTGTGTGAAGCGGGACTGCAGCGAGAGCAAACGGGGTTAGCGGCAGCATGACCCGCAGCAGCACGGCCGGCAGCCCCGAGCGAAGGCCGAGGCTGCCCTCGGGCTGGCTGTCCGACGGCTGTCCGAGCCGGGCGGCAGAGACCGGACCGGCCCCGCTGCGCAGCCCCGGGCACAGGGGCTGAGGCCGAGGCCCCCCCGCCCCCAAAGAGGGGTCTCGTCTGGAGTGACAGGGTGGCAAAAGGGAAAGCGGAGCGGCAGGTGACCCTCCGCTCGCCAAGGCGGCTGGCCACCCCCGGCCAGCACCTCCGTCCCCTACTAAATCACTCCACCCCGCCCTCAACTTAATGACACAAATCCGGGCTCTTAAAGTCTTTGCGACTGATCGTACTCGCTCATTTATAAATAATTATCTCCATATAGATGCATAACAACAACATACCAGAAGTGTTTGGGGAGAAATCCGATTAAAGTCTATAGCTTTTTCCCCCTCTCTTTCCTGGAGGAAAAGTCTTGCCGCAGGTCAGCTGCCACGGCTGGCCCAGGCTGCGGGGGTTAAAGGGAAGAAAAGTCTCCAGGCGAGCCGCTAAGCCCGGGCGGTGGGTGGGTGCTGCCACCGAACGACTCGCCCTCCCGGGGTGCGGCCCGCTGCCCCCTCCGCCCGCTCGGCCTGGTAGGCTCGGCCGGGCCGCCGGCGGGGGCGGCCGGCATTTTGGGGGGAGGGAGCCGCTGCCCTGGTTGGAGCGTGAACTCAGCGGTCAGGACCGATTTCCCCCCGGCGCCAGCATCCCCCGGGCAGGGGCGTGGGGCCGCCCGGCTTCGCCTGGACCGGCCCGGTCCGGGGTGGCGGTGACGCAGAAACGCGCTTTCCTTTCCTCTTTCGGGCGATTTAGGGGAACTAGAAAAACAAACATCGGGCCGTTTCATGAAACCGGTGGAGAAAGCTCCGAAGGGAAAGAGAGCGGAGCACATCCTTTTAGAGGAAGGACAAGGGTTCTCTGACGAGGGAAAACAAAAGATGACAGTGGTGGCTGTAACCCCACCATGAACCAGGGACCTCCTGGCCACGCTCAGAGAGCTAACCTCCCCGGACTTCCCATTACCTCTCCATGACACTTCACTAATGCTCACACAATGGCCAACTGAGCAGTTTAAGTAAAGATATTTTAACCTGAACTAAACATTGTCTCCAGACAATAGGATGCAAAGCAACATCTGGTACCACACATAAACAATGCTGTGCAACAGCATATGCTCGACGTCTGGAAGTTTATGTCAACACTAAGCAGCCGAGGAGGCTGTCGCTGCTTGGCATGAAATCTTAATAAATGGCTGTTTGCTGCGCTTCCGAGGTGAGCATCTAGTAGGATCCTTCCTCCCGGGGCACCCTCTTCAGCTTGAGATTGCCCTGCAAAACATCGTCGGACCTTATCCGCACCTCTTCCCTCCCGCCCTCGGAGCAAACCACCAGTGAGAAATGCCATGGGGAGAGCCCGTGGCCCGGCCTAGGGACAATGCCGAGTTCCCCCTTCCCCGCTGCGGCTCCCGCAGGCACGGATCGGCCGCCGGCGCCGATGGAAGCGGCCGGCGCTGAATGGCCAACTTCAGGGAAGCGCTTCTTTAAAGAGGAGGCTCTAGGCTAATGAAACAATGGGAGGTGACTATTGCAAACAGCTGTTCCTCATACATATTTCATTATACAATCAAATAATGCGTCTTACCACCTTCTCAATTATTCACAGATAAACATTTTCAAGACGTTTTAACATCTGTCTTAGGGTCTGCTATTAATTTAGTAATCACTCTGGTTAAAAACGTATGGGGACTGCACCTCACAAAACCATTTCACTTACGAGGACAACTTCCGTACCAGCTCCCCCTAAGCAGTACGTCAGGTCAAAGAGAGCCCCGAGATGGGGGGAGCGCACCATCTTCGCCCTGCAGCCCTCGGACTGCCGCCCCGGAGGGGCCGCGCCGGGCCCCGCGCACCGCCCCCGTCGAGTGCCGGGGCTGTGCCGAGCCGGGCGCCTGCCGGCACCCTCCGGAGCTCCCGGGGAGAAGCGCCGGGCGCAGGAGGCTGGGGGGGAGGCGGCACTTTCCTTCCCTGGCGAGCCAAGAAACCACCCAGAAATGTCGCGTTCGTCCCTTCGGTCGGGCTCTTGGTACAAGCGCTCCGCTCCCCTCCGCAGGCAAAGGGCGCTCACCGTTGCCTCGGGGCGCCCCGGAGGAGGACAGCTGCCTGGCTGGCTGAGCCCTGGCCGGGGGTGCTCGACGCCTGCTCCCCCCGCTCCCACCCGTGCCCCGCCAGCCCTCCACCCAGTATCCCCGCCGGCCGCCCGGGGTGGCGGGGCCCGCCCGGCCGGGGCCAGCGGGTCGCCGGTAGCAGCTCCTGTGGCTTCGCCCCCCGCCGGAACAAAGCCCGCGGGTCCCCGGCCGGGCAGCGAGACGCTCTCGTCCCTATCCTGAGCGTCAGGAAACTTCTGACAGAAAGTTTGTTTCACTGCTGCTTGGGCTGGGTGTAAAACCGCGAGGCTTTAGGGAGCCTCAGCGTTTTAAAACTGCCTCTTTTGTGTCTCTTCTTTGGCAATAATCCCTTTTCTTAAAATAAGGAGTACACCACCCCCGAAACACACGCACACGGACAACTACCAGATGTTACACATGAACCTTAAAGAGCGAGTTAAACGAGCAAAGGGGAGAATCAAATCTCGACAACGCTTTCAGACGCTTTCTTGATTAAATTAAAACATTCAGTGCCTCTCTCCTCCCTCCCCTTCCCCAGGCTACCTCTTTTAACCACAAAATTCACACGCGAGCACTAATCGGCCCCCTTCACGACCCCCCCATGCCCAGGTAAGTGGATGGAAACGCGTGTGTGTTTTCCCGACCTGCTACAAAAGTTCTTGATTAAAACCAGTTTCTAGAGCTGCGGTCTCGCCAGTGACACGGGGCTTTTGCTTTGCAGAAGGCGCAGGACCCACGCGTGAGCCAGCAAAGCGGCGCACCGGGGAGAAGTGGTGCTTTCGGCCTGGCCCCGCTCCTCTCCTCGTCCCGCGGTGTCTTGGCCGCCCCTACACCCACCCACGCCCCCCCCCACGCCCCCCCCACGCCGCTTCTGCGCGGGGACCGCCGCTGCCTGCAGAGGTCGGACACGGGGGGTCCATCAGCTACTAAAAAGCTGGCCGGCCCCTCTCGGTGCATCCTGACGGGTACCCGGGTGCGGGTGTGTTTGCTCTAAAGCCTCAACGAGGAGTCCCGGACGTGAATTTCATTTTCATGGCAGCGCCAAGAAAAGTGCCGGCACCCAGGACGGCTGGGAAGTGTAAAAGCCTTTCTGCCTCGCAGGCGGTGGAAGGCAGAGGAGGATTTGGGGTCAGAGGGAAGAGGGGATGCTCTGTGAAATGGAAACAAGAATTCTCAGTGCTCCGTCAAAATATTACCCACAGCTGAAGACCTTGCCTTCCCTTGAATACTCTCTAAACAGCAAGAGGGTTAGTGGTGAGCTCCGAGTCTCTGGTTTTTAAAGTCAGAAATAGGGGAAATCGGGCTGTGAATGTGGGGAGGGGAGAGCCTTCCACCTCAGCAGCATTCATCGTGTTTTAAAGTGTCAGAAGCCCTAGAATAAAGCCGGCGCTGGAAGCTTTCCGCCAGCCGCTCTTGAATTGGTCCTCCACTCACTCCGAGCTGGTCTGTGCCTACCTGGCTCTTGACTTCAGCTCTCTGAAGTCCTTGTATAGTTTCGACACTGTACTTGCAACTGTGTCCCCCCAGAGCCGTCCTGCTCGCCGTCCCCACCCCAGCCTCAAGACGTCCTTCGCCCTATTGATTCGCGCTATAGCCAAACAGGGCGAAAAGACGAGAATTGTATTCGACAGATGCTGCTCACTCGTGAATAACAGGTTCAGCGCATACGGTATCTCTCGCCATTATCCTGTAAGTTAATATTGAGTAGCAATAGCTGTCTAAATATCAAAATCTATTTATAGGGGATGCAGAGCCATGACCTCTCCATCTGACCTTCAGGATCCGCAGACTGGAAAACAGGGGGGTGGGGGGAAAGGAGGAAAAGCCCAGGATTACAATGGAGATTTGTGCGTGGCGGAGCTGGGCTGGGCTGCCTTTGTTCCGAAATCCTGAGGGGCACTTTAGCCTTTAGGACGGCACCGGCCCCGGGGAGGAGCGGCTCCGTCCGACTTCTCTGTGTCCCTGCCGCTATCGAGGTGTTGCTTCGTCCAGTTCTGCCCATCTGCAAAAGTTTTTTTTCACATTATAAAAAAAAAAAAAAAAAAAAAAGATGGGAAAAGACAAAACAGCGTCGTTGACTAAGCAGCAGGTCTCAGTGCGAGCTGGGGGAGCTAAGCAGAGTGCAGACCCACTGCTTGGGAAAGTATTTTGCACGGGGGGAGATGGAGGGGATGTTTTCTTATTTTGCTGCTCGCAGCCTCCCCAGCACAAACGGGCGGTGCGCGGAGGGAAGGGGGGCTTGGGGCGTCTTCCCACCCCCGCCCGGGCAAGCAGCAGGGTCGGGGGGAGATGGGCGGTCGCAGGCGCTGCCCGGGGGTGACCGGCAAGGCGAGTGTCGGAGCCTTGGACCGGCATCCCGCGCCCCCGGGGATCGCCCCCAGCCCAGCCCCTTCCCCAGCGGGCGGGGAGGGGGAAGATGCTCTGTAGGGTCCMAGAGCAGGGATCAATATTACAAAGCGCATCCCCTCGGCGGGAGTGGAAACGGGGGGAGAGAATCCCAAAGTACTTTTGGTTTTTTGGAGCCGTCGAGAGCTCGTCCAGTCTGAATTAACAACTGCGTAAAACTAGATCAACTGCGAAACCGCCCTCCCCCCGCCCCAGCCCCAGCTCCCGGCATTAACATGGCGCCTGCGAGCGAGCGAAGCACTTTTCTCGATGTTTAGCAGCTGAAATGTGCTCCCTGAAGGTCACACCAGCCGACGCGCCCCTTGGCTGCCGCACAGAGCGAGGGCGCGGGCCGGGCCGGCGGCAGCGCCCGGCAGACCCCGGAGCCCCGGGCAGCGCCCGGAGCCCCGGCAGCGCCGCGCCCGCCATCCCGCCGGGGACAACAGAGCGGCCAGCAGCACGGGGCGGTCCCCCACAGCCAGATGTGTCCCGGCTCGACTTTGTCACCCCCCTTTCTCTTTCTGTGTGTATAAGGGAATCGTACCCAGCTTCCCTTTTTCTCTTATTAAAAAAAAAAAAATACCGGGGCTCCGAGGGAGTAATTCCTTGTGTCTGGAAATTAAAAGGCTCAAACCTCCTATGTGACCCTGTTAAGAGACTGGAGCGCTGTTCGCAGCTACTTTAAAGCGCCAGTCTCGGTTGGTTTGGAGGTCGGAGCTACTGTTCTTCAGAAAGAGAAGCGTAGTTCAGGAGGCAAACTCTGTCCCCGGGGTTGTGTGCAGTCTCCCTTTCCGCCGGCTAAGTGCACCTACCAAGGGAAGGGAGGCAGGGCTGCTAACCGCGCTGCTTAAATGTTCTCTGCTTTCTCCTACCGGGGACTAAGCAAGGAACAAGCTTCTCTAGCCGCCCGAATAAAATGAGAAAGGTGATTTTTTTTTTTAAACCTATTCTTGGCATTTGCGTCCCACTTGAGGAAAGCGTCTGGAAAAAATCCCCCAAACTCGACCCAACGCACTTGGCAATAATCTTTTAAATCTTGGGTCTTGCTACTACATTAGGCTCCGTGATATTGCATTCCAAAGAAAATAGACTGGGTATTAGAAGAGGAATCTCCTCTTCCTAATGAATATTTACCCTGAGGTCATTACATCCGTAATGGTCCTCGCTTAACTTACCTTGCTCCCCTCTTTCTCTGCTAGAGACTGGGATTTCAATCACAATGCCCTCGATTTTAAAGTGCCGTGTACCATTTAATGGCGGGGTGCAGGCAAGGTTAGAATATTATTGACTTCATGCAATATATAAGATGGATACATTTAAGACTTTTAACTTTTTGTTGCAATGACACGCTGTATTTTTATGAGATACCTATTATGTAGACAGAACCATTGTGCTGTAGCTGCCTCACAGTTGCTGGATCGTTTCTATCAGATGAAAGATTTTGAATAGTTTTCTTTCAACAATGCATCCTTTTGGTCTTGACACAAAGAATGTAGGCATGGTATACACTTAAACAGCTCTGTCACAGAGCAAGATTAAATAGAGTATATATCGAATCCTGTCTGCAGTGTAATACACACAGGGAACAGAATGGAGCTCCCTCCGCCGCTGAAGAAGCCCATTAAGGTCTGATGTCCTGGGAGCATCTTCCAGATTTTCCTTATCTGTGATATTCGCTAAGCTGTTAAAAATCTTTACGGCCGGGCTTTAAAATCGGCTATTTCTCAAGGGAAGACCGAGTTTGATAACGGCGCCTTTTAACAAAATCCACTGCTGGCGCTGGGGTAAAGGGGCACATCATGCTCTATCTAGTTCTCCATCTCGGCGGCCACCTGGACGCTGGTGTGCCGGAGCCGCCCGGCAGACCTCCTGCGCCTGTCCCGGGCCGGGCGGGTTGTCCCTGCGCTCCCGCAGAGGCACAAGAGGGGCCCCCGTTTCACACAGCCCCCGGTGCCTCCCCTCCGCCCCCGGCGGCAGCCCCGGGCCGGGCGGGCAGGCGGTGTCGGTGGCCGCCCGGTGCCGGGAGCGGGGGGCAGGGGGTGCAGCCGCGGGGGCTCCGCGCCGCGCCGCGCAGGTCCCCCTCCACTGCTCACTCAAGCGACTTGACCGAAGTGCACGTGCTGAGCCCAACTTTCCTCTCCCCCTTTCCCCAGCTTTGTGCTCTCCGCTGATTGAGTCCCCATATTAAGCTCGAGATCCTTTCTAAGCAACTGCTAAGAAGTCAAGAGCATCCTTGCTTGCTTTCTCTCCGTGGCCTTTCATGCCCTCAATTTGTTATTCTACTGACACTTTTCTTAAAGTTAGCGCCCAGCATTGAAACATTAGCGACAAAAGCCCTGGAAAATCTCTCCCTCCTCGCCGCTAAATCCTCTAATGGGTCAGTGCGTGTCGAATTTTTATTTGATTTCCAATAATCTCTAGCACTTCAATATTAAACCTACCTCAGCCCAGCGCCTCACCTATGGGGTATTTTTCAGCTTCGCTTTGGAAGGTAGAGACGCTCAGATTTCCTTGCACGTGCACCCACTAATTTATAAATGAGTGTATACAGCTGTCTTCGCGTATATCTATGTCTCTATATCTGCAGTAACGCTTTCATTTTGTGTCAAAATAACATATCCTGTCACTCCACGCCAAAAGTATATTTATCGAATGAAATAGCACCGCAAGCTGCATCTTCTTTATCAAACCTTCATTTCTGTTTTACCCAGTTGTTAAATATCTTTTCATTTCTTTTCCTATTTTAAAATATGTATTAGAGTAATTGTTACTTGGAGGTCTTTTGTGTATCTATAGCTCCTTTGATTCATATCTTTTCCTTTCTTTTAATCTTGTTATGTGAAATTATATACACATTTCTTAGGAAATCCCAGGAGCATAACTTTATTAAATAAAAACCTCCTAATCCTGGAGTTTTGCAGCAAATACCATTTTTTTAAAGTACACGTTCCTAACCCGTGTTTTTTTGAATGAAGATCCCTAAGTCCTCTTCACTTTATTACGCGGATTTTGTGAAATGATTCTTCAGCTCTCTGATTTAAATAAGTTTTAGTGTGAACCAAGAATGAACATTATCCTCTAACCTGAGGTCAAGTGAAGGGTGATTTACATGACAAAGAATAATGCCCATTTTGTCCAATATGAAACAACTTCACCTTCGGCATCATTAAGAAGAATTTAGCACTTTCAGGGCTTTGGGGGTTGGGGTTTTGGTAAATAGTTGGCTATGTGTAGCGCAATTTCCCTTTTATAAATCACAATACAAAGGCCAACTTCTTGTGCTCTTGAATTTCGGCATTATTTTTGTAGCCTTAAGTAGAGCGAATTTGCACCTGGTGGTATTTAAACTTTAACATATTAGCTGGGGAGGACTTATCAGCCCAGCGCACTGCCTCGAAACAAATTAACAATCTTCATTAAAGTAAAGGAAGGGGGGGAGGGGGAGATGTGACCATTTAAGACGCTGTCCCGGATCTCCCCGATCTATGCAGGTTCCGAGTGGATTATTTGGGGTCCTTATAGCAGCAGAATTACCGCTTTACGCCCCCTCCCCCCAACACACACACTCGCTTCCAAATTTCTGCTTCTCTACGGGGACTTTAAACCTATCGATACCTTCCTCCCCTCTGCCTGGAGCGGTGCCCTGCGGAGGAAGGTTGCGAAGAGGCAGGGGCACCTCAGCTGCGCTCCCGGGGCTCAGCCCCGGCGGCCTCCCGCTCCCGGCCGGGCCGCTCCCACCGCACCTCCCTTTAAGAGCACTTCCCAAAAAATCACGTTGTGCCCTTGGTGGTTTCTTCTTTCTCTTTTGTGGCCATTTTCGGCTGAGCTCGCTCCCTCCCTCCCCGCCTCTCTGTCACACACACACACATACACTAGAAGAGCCCGTGAGGAAGTGATCTTAATCCAAATATCAAACTTACCACCCGGAGGATCCTGCCTTGGAAAAGTTCTGCTCTGCGGGGTCTCGGAGTTAAAGAAACGACCGTCATCCCTCATTAGGAGCTCAGGGCTGGGGAGAGGGGCTGCAGGCGGAGGGCCCCGGGCGGGCAGCTGAGCTCTGCGGCTCTGCCCGCCTGGCTTTGCTGGTTCTGCGCCCGAGGGCGCGGGGGACCGAGACCCCCTTCCCCGCAGCCGGCTCCGGCGCTCTCGGGACGGGCGCGCACCGGGCACCGGGCACCGGCCCCAGGATTTCTCCCGCGGACACGGGCGTGCGCACCTAGACGTGCCTCCGCGGGGGCATCCGCGGTTTCCCCGCGGCGGGAGGGGGCCCCGGGGCAGCGCCTCGGCTGTGCCCGGCCGCCTGCTTCTTTTTGGGGGACTGGGTGTGTGTCGTGTGCTTGTTCACAGCTACACCGGGCAAGTGGGAGCATTTCGTGTTTACAACCGGCTCCGGCTTGTAATGGTGAGATTGAGTTCAAGCAGCGCTCCTGTGTGTCGCGGGCTCTTAACTGGAGCTTTGCTCAGTCATTGAGAGCGATAGAAAGTATATGGAAATCAATATATAGACAGTGTGGAGGGCAGATAATGGATTCGAGTCAGTGAGTGTTATAATCTGCATTATGGGCTTCCTATTGTTTAGACTGAGCACAAATTTCCAAAGGGTGAAGTGTTGGYTGGGKTTTTTTTTTTTTCTCCTCTCTCTCTCCCTCCCTCCTTCTTCTTCTTTTTGGAGGGCTTTGTGTGTATAGGGGGAGGGGGGGGGTGTTAAATCTTCCTGCCACAATTATCAGAGTACTCCCCCTCTTCCCGCCCGCCCCATCTGATTTTAAAGGTAGTGCTTTCACGGCGAAGCTAATGACTTTCATTTAATTGAACATGCCCTGATGTAGCGGATTGTTCTCGCAGCCCTGCGCCTTTGTTGCTTTTGGGGGGAAATAAAGCTAATCAAACCTTTTGTCACGGCCAAATTCTCCCTCAGGGTCTTCCAAACATTTGTTTGAATAATTCACCTCAAGAATTGAAAATACTAATTGATTTTAAAATGCTAGCCCGGAGGGACAGGGAGGTGGGGGGTTGGGGGGGGGGAGGGGGGAGCCTGGAAATTAGAGGCGAAGAGCAAACGTCTACCTGCCAGCGGCGAAACCTCCGCAGTCGCTGCCCTCGCCGGGAGCCGGGGCAGGGGCCGGCCTGCGCCCCCCCCCGCGGACTGCGGTGCCCCGCCGCTGCCGGCCGCACGCTCCGTCCCCTCCCTCGGCCTCTTCTCCCCCTCCCCGCCGCCAAACTGCGCCTGGTCACCTCGGTCTCGGATGCTCCGCTAAAATGCCGGCGGTGGCAGGGGTGGGCTCCGCCGGGCGGGGAGGGGATCCCGGTCCGGGCGCCTCGGTCCCATTCAGGGAAGAATTTTGATGCGATTCATTAGAAGTAACGAGTTGACATAAGGTAAATCTACATCGAGGGGGCCTTTCTTTGAGTGCATGGGGAAGCTTCATTAACCATCGCTAACAAGGCGTGCAAATGCTCTGATTGGGCAGCTTTCTTGTAACGCCAGGGCCTTAGCAGGATGCCCACCTAATGAGGGTCACTACAAGAGACTGATAAAATATTCAAATTTTCCGTCGCACCAGGAACTTTGTACTAAAGGAGAAAGTTGAGGCAACTGTGTGCTTGTTTACCTTGGGAAGGCACACTCGGGGGAGAAGGCATCTAGCTCTGACAACTCCATCTCTCAGAGAAGCCCCGAGCTGGATGGTCGCTGCTTTTCGGACGTTTATTTGTTAAATTGGTCGACAAATTCCGCCCCCCGCCTTCCCTCGTTTTCCCCTGGTCTAATTTTGTTTCTCCCGGGTTTAATGTGCTGATAAATAAATAACTTGTCTGCGAGGTTCCACGCCTTTTTTTCTTTCTTTTTTTTTTCCCCTTGAAGAAGAATTATTAAAATCAGCCTGATGGCTTTAATGGTACGTCAATCATTTCAAAGTTGCTGCTTGTTGCTAATATGTCAGCCTCTGTACACATCACCGCTACTTTCCTCGCTGCCGCGTTTAAAGGCTGTCCCCTCCTCCCCCCGCAATTTGTTTCTTCAAGTTTTCATTGCTAGGTTACGATTTCTAATTAGAGCTAAGTATTTCATTTAATATTTAATTTAGACGCCCAGCACATATATCATACCTAGATCAGTCAATCAAGTGTCCCTTGTTGATAATGCTACATCATTAAGAGTTGTGTTTAATTCAGGAGCAAGCGACTGCACGGCTGCTGCTGCTGCAGAGCAGGTAACTTTCGGCTGGCGGGAGCTGCCAGCAGATCCAGAGGGATGCGGGGAAGCAGCCCAGCCGGGCGGTGGCTGCGGCTCCGTCGCCTCCTCSGGAAAGTTTACTGCTTCCCAAGCCGGCACCTCGCCGCGGAGGCGAGCTGTGCTCCTTTTCTCCCTCCTTTAAAAATCAAAAAAAATAAAATAAAAATAAAAATTTAGTATCTCACGTTTTCCTCATCCAGCCTCCGTGTTTAGGCAAAATAAAGTGTGTGTGGGGGAGGTCCCAAAAGTTTAACTTGGAAGCTGGAGCACTGTTTTGGACCACTAATAAAATACCCCCCTCGGCTTCTTAAAAAATCACTTGCCCACTTGTTTCTTAGCACGACCGGTACAGCACACATCGCATCAACAGGGCTGTATTACGGGAGCCGGATGGGCCACGTCTTACACACCCATCAAATTCGCATTCATTTATCTCGGGAAATCGTGACTAAAACGAGAGGGAGAGGAAGAAAGAGAAAGAGGGAAGGAAGGAGGAGGATAGATGTGTTTGTAAAGACAGCATCAGTGCAAAATAGTCAGCGCTTGCCACTGAAGACTGACAATAATTCCATTAAATCGTAGTTATAATAACAAAAACCCTAACAAGACCAACGCGATGGATTCTCCTTTACCTGCCCCGGGCTCTCCCTCTCTCCCCCCTCGCCTTTCCCCTCGCCGCGGCTGCGGTGCTGCATTTTCCGCCCGCCGGTACCTCGACCGCTACGCCCCAGCCCCGTCTGAACCCCTGCCTCCCCCGATAAAAAAAAATAATCAGCCCTTGCAAGCGTCGACAGAGTCGGGATTAAGGGGCACTAACTAGGCAGCAGAAAATCGCAGCCTCCTGGGAGCGACCATCAAAACAAGCAGTGAAATAAAAGAGCTTCCCTCTCTGCTTCTCTTCCTTTCCCCGGAAAAGTCCTCCAGGTTGGCAGCCCGACACACACACACACGCACACACACACAACTTCGCAGGGCTCCCTCCAGAAGAGCGCACAGGCTTTTCCTGGTTTATTCAGGGGAAAGTTTTTTTTTTTTTTTGGGGGGGGGAGGGTTGCTCCCCTGCCCTGCAGAGCCACATGTCATTCTAGCAGCTAAAACAATGAATCATGTGGGATGAAGTAAGATTGACTGGAAACGGACGGCAGGTTCCCCAGCCCGGAGAAGATGGCTATCGGCAGCGAGRCGGGGGGACCCCGCCTGTCACCGCCCCGGACCCCCGAGCCACTCCAGCGCGGGGGTGGGGAAGGGCTGGGGGGGGGCCGAGGCAGCGCACCCCCGGGGGTCTCCCCCGCGGGACCTCCGCCTGCCCGTAACAAACTTACAGGATCCGGAAAGGATTTTCCCAGCCGAGAGGGCAGCCTCTGCCCAGCCCCGTCCGCCGCCGTGCTCCTGCTCCCGCTCCCGCTGCCGCCGGCCGCGCCCGGCTCCGCGCCCGGCTCCGCGCCCGGCTGGGNTCCGCGCTGCCCCGCGCGCCGCTCCCCGCCGCTGCGCGCTGCCGGCGGCTGCGCCCGCCCGGCTCCTGCGGCTCGGCGCCCGGCGGGTCCGGGCTCGGCATTAGCCGATCCCATTGACAGTTTGCAGCCAGCAGCTGCAGTCATTAAAAGCCATTTACACCCTGGCCTCCTCACACAAAGCTGGAGCGCCAACAATTATCTGCTTGCACATTTCAGGACATGAGAGTGTGTCCCTAACAGGCTTAGGGGAGCGCTGAATCCCCGGCCGGGCTGGGCAAGCACCGGGTCCGCTTCCCGGGGTCTGGCTGCCGATCACCGCGCCTCGGTGACCCACGCTGGCGAGCCGCGACAAACAGGCGCAAACATTTTAGGATGCTGGCTCCGTCCTTGCAAGAGCTTCTGGCTGGCAGGGCTCCCGTGCTGGGCGTCCGCGGGCGCAGAGAGGGGAGCGGGCTTCAGTAAGACCTTGGTATTAGCTGATAGGGACATCAGGGTTGTGGGTTTGTTTGGCTTTGAACAGACAGACACGCACAGAGTAGACATGCATTGAAAAGCCCCACAGAAGGATATTTTAGAAGAAAGATTTTCACCAGAAATGCAGTTGTTGTATGTTTCATATGTCTGGGAAAAGAAAGAAAGGAAGAAAGAAAGAAAGAGGGAAAGGAAGAAAAAGAAAGAAAGAGAAAACGAAAGAAAAAGAAAGAAAGAGGATGTATACTGAAGCTTTGCAAGCTTCACCAGGAATTCTAACAGAGGGTTGTAACCTATAGGTGAACGACCAGTGTATGATCGTCTGGGAGATTTAAAAAAAAAAAAAAAAAAAAAAAAAAAGCCCGGTTTGGATTTTATTCTGGAAATACATTTTAAGGCAGTTTAATTTGCAGCTTGAAGAAAAATGGAATCAAATATTAAGAAACTCCCGCAGGAATTCCCCCCACCCTCCCCTCTGTAATCCTTTACATAAAAGGAAAGGATTACAAAGAAAAAGATTTTGTGTGTGTGTGAATTAAAATCTTTGGCTAAACATATTGTTGTCCAATTAATACCTCCAAGTCGATTTGTAGAGGGGCTGAGAAGTCTCTTTCCCTTCTTAGCTGTACAACTGGAAATATGAGCCAGGGAGGGAGGGAGGAAAAAAAAAAAGTTTTCCCCAAGTCTGTTAACAGAAGTGTTTAAGCAGATCACTAAAAATTAAGAGGGCGAGTTATTTCCATTTGGGCTATGAAGCCATGTAGCACACCGATGACATTTTAGTGGAAATCAGATGAATGTGTAATACAGCGAGCTTCTTCCAGTCGAGCAGCTCTTCCAACTGGACCTATTCATCTGCCACTTGGAATTATTTCACGAGGAGTGCGCTGTGAAAGGATCACAACCAGTTTGGAGCCCAGCTAAAGAACTTCTACCACCCATAGCAGTATTATTATTATCCTTCGGATAGGGCAAGTCACGCTATGTTTTCACATTTTAATTGTAATATCTCTCTTCTCCCCCCCCCCTCCCCTTCCCTCCATTGATGTCTGAAAGTAGTTTGGGCTCCAAGCCTCACCCCTCGATCTCCATCGGAATGCAGAAAAGATCTTTAAAAAAGTTTTGAATTCCTCAATGATTTTTCTTCTAGAAAGGCGGCTTAGGATAATTATTTCAGCTTTATTGAGGGCAGATTAGTTGAAGTCTGGATGCTGCGTTTCAATACTCGTTGTACATGCCTTTACAATGTCGGTATTGTTTGCTACTGTGTGTGAACCTATTCAAAATATACACTTTTTAACACCAAGCAAAGTCCTGTCTAAATATACACAGTAAGTCTGGAAAGATGTCCATGACCCGTACAAATCTCTGTAAATCACACTTCCATAGCTACAGAAACTAAACAAAAGAGTTACCAGCTCAAGATGCTGATTAAATCTTCTTAAAAGCAACATACCTAATAATAAATATAGTTGCACGGTAGCAAGATCTGGCGACCCATCTAGGTCTTACTGAGGGATGGACTCAAACCACCACGGAGATTTTCCTTGCTCCCAATTAAAAAAAAAAAAAAAAAAAAAAAAAAAAAGAAAGAAAGAAAGAAAAGAAAATAAACCTGGGTTCAAATACGCTTCTGCTCGCCTCCCTTTCCTCCTCCCCGCATAGAAGCCCTGCAAGTTTGCGGCAGAAATCACGGGGAAAAGGAGAGGTGCGGTGTAAAGCCCCGGCGGGTTTGGGGGTGAGGACCAGCCTCGCAAGGTCGCCTGGCTCCGAAGAAAGGAAGGGGCGAGAGGAGGTGAGGCGAGTGGGAGGAGGAAAGYCAGAATGAAAGAAAAACAAAGTGGAGAGAGGGAAGAGAAAGGAGAGGGAAAGGGAAGGCGAGAAGGAGCAGGAGGGCGGGGGAAGCAAGGCGTGGGACGGGGGAGGCAGCGAGCGGGGCGCCGCGGAGCCGGCAGCGCAGCCGGGCGCGGAGCCGGGGCGGCCGGAGCGGATCCGGGCTGGGCACCCTGCGCGGCTCTCGGCGGAGCCGCCGCGGAACTCTGCGGGCAGCGGATCCCTCCTTCCGCGGAGAGGGGCAGGGAGCGGGAGAGGGGAGGACTGGAGAGAGACTCTTCGGGGAACCCGGTCTAAACCTAGCCTGTGCTGTATGTGCCTGCTTCTGGGAGGGTCACCGGCGTGAGGATGGGTCTAATGATCTCATCTTTCTTTTCTTCCCCGGCACTATTAGTGCTCAGATAGGCAGAATGAAGTGAAACTACGTGCAAATCATGTGTAAATTGTCTCAGTTAGGAGCCCTTTATCCGAACGTGTATCCCAGCCTGGCCCATTTACTTTCCCCCCATATCTCCTTTAGCTTTAACGAGGCTCGTTAAGATCACAATAATATTCCACCCTCTAATTGCTCATCCCATTCAACAAATATGTGCACACTGCTTTTCGCATTATTTGATCCCTTATTTAGGAGGGGTGTGGAGAGGGAGGGGGGAGAGACAGGGAGAAGGGGAAGTGCTGAGATTAAGAGTTGCAAAGATTAAGGGGAAAAAAAAAAAAAAACAGCCAGGCTTTTCCACCAACCGCCCCGCTTCCCTCCCCCCCGTGCATTTGGGCGAAGTGGTAAAAACCTTCCTTACGTACTCCGTAATGATTGGCAGGGCTGACAGTGATTGGCAGGGGCTGCCATGGCAACGCCACAACGACACTCAGAAGACCAATAGAAAAGCGAAACAAAATGTTTCAGCGCTGCACTCACTGTGGATTTAGGGGAGATATTATGAGGCTGTTGTCATTAGGGCGATTGCTGTTGAATCACTGAATCCTGACTCGGCGGCGGCGCGGGGCCGGGTGTGTGTGAGTGCGTGCGTGTGTGTGTGYGCGTGAGTGCGTGTGCGTGTGTCCGCGTGTGCGTGTGAGTGTGTGTGCCCCCGTGCCTCTATGTGGCTGTGTGTGCGTGTGCGGGTGTGGATGCGTGCGCGGTGCGTGTGCCCTTTCCTCCCTTCTACCTCCCTTTCTTTCTTTTCTCCTTGATTTATCTCCCCCTCTCCCCGGTCATCCCATGGTGTTCAGGTCCCCGCTAGAGCTTTATCCCACCCATTTCTTCTTGCCAAACTTCGCCGCCGACCCGCACCACCGCTCCCTCCTTCTCGCCAGCGGCGGCGGCGGCGGCGGCAGCGGCAGCGGCTCGGGCTGCAGCCCCGGTGCCGGCGGCGGTGGAGGCGGCAGCTCCCGGGCACCCCACGAAGAGTTGTCAATGTTTCAGCTGCCCACACTCAACTTCTCCCCGGAGCAAGTGGCCAGCGTCTGCGAGACGCTGGAGGAGACTGGAGACATAGAGAGGCTGGGGAGGTTCCTCTGGTCGCTGCCGGTGGCGCCGGGGGCATGCGAGGCCATCAACAAGCACGAGTCCATCCTCCGCGCCCGGGCGGTGGTGGCCTTCCACACGGGCAACTTCCGAGACCTCTACCACATCCTGGAGAACCACAAATTCACCAAGGAGTCCCACGGCAAGCTGCAGGCCATGTGGCTCGAAGCGCACTACCAGGAGGCCGAGAAGCTAAGGGGTCGCCCGCTGGGGCCGGTTGATAAATACAGGGTGAGGAAGAAGTTTCCGCTGCCCAGGACCATTTGGGATGGCGAGCAGAAGACGCACTGCTTCAAGGAGAGGACTCGCAGCCTCCTGAGGGAGTGGTACCTGCAGGACCCTTACCCCAATCCCAGCAAGAAAAGGGAACTGGCTCAGGCCACGGGGCTCACCCCCACGCAAGTAGGCAACTGGTTCAAAAACCGAAGGCAAAGAGACAGAGCAGCGGCGGCTAAAAACAGGTCAGTGGGGCTGCGGGGCCCCGCTCCGGGGCGGGGGGCGAGGTGGGCGGCGGGCCCCGCGGGCGACCGCGCTCCGCGCCGCGGCTTCGGCGGCCGTCCGGCTGGCAGCGCGCTTCTGCCTCTCCTTTCCTCCTCCGCCTCCTCCTCCTCCTCTCCATCACCGCCACCGGGAGAAATCGGTCCCCTCGCCGGGCGGGCAGGTCGCCTCCCGGCAGCCRCAAGGATGCGGCGGGGGCAGGCACGGCTCAAAGTTGCCTGGCGTGCCCCGAGCCCTGCCCGGGCTCCCCACGGGCTCCCGGGGTGCGGGCAGGGCTGGGGCTCACCCGCGGGCGTGGGCAGCTCCGTGCGCGCGTGTGTTGTGTGTGTGCGGGGCGCAGCGGCTGCGGCGGGGGCAGAGCCCGGCTGTCCCTGCCTCCCCCCTCCCTGCAGCGGCTGCCGCGGAGGACGGCAAACCCCACGGCCCTGGGTCGGTGGGCTCCGGTTTTGCTTTCGGCTTGCCGGCATCTGCGTCTGGCCGGGCTCTGGCGCGGTTCCCCCGCCGAAGGGCCGAGGCGGGCGGTGCGCTTCAGAGCGGGTTTCTGCAGAGCAGGCGGCTCCGCTCCGATTGTTCGTGCTCCCCTGCGTGCGCGGTGGGACCAGCACACGCACACCCCAGAGCCATTTGGCTCAGGGAGAAAAAGGGAAGAAAGCCTTTAAGAGATCGGGAAACATCTTTTTTTCCCCATCCCCATTTCTCTGTTTACACCACATGGCGAGCTGGCCCTCTGGTCGTGTGTTTCCTGTGCATTTACGCTTGCATTTATTTGAGTGTCTCTCGGTGTCTTTTTTTTTTTTTCAATTTTTTTTTTATTTGTGCTTTGCCGTGATAAAAGCAAAGCAGCCTTCTTTCTTTTTTGTTTTTCTCGTCACCCTCCGTAAAAGTTATTTTGCAAATGAAAATGGACCCTTAATCCAGCTTGATACACTGTTTTTATTTTAATTTAAGTTTGGCTACCGCTGTAAGCGTGTAAACAAAACTTCTTGTTCTTGTAAATGCTGTCTCTTAAATTCCTCCTAATTATAGCACTGGTGCTATTGATTCAAGATTCTGTAGGAGAAATGCAACCTGAAAGTGCCTCGCCATTTAATTTCCATTAAATGGAAAACAGATCAGCTTAGGACTGTAAATAAACAGAAGTTGCCTACGGATGCTTTTGTTGACTCAACGCTGTTGACAGCAGATGAATGCACCAGGAATTGTAAATGGGGGAAAAATCAAAGACACTGAAATAAGACAAAATAATGAGAAATGTAGAGTGAACCGGCTACATTTTTTCCGTTCTTTGCAGGCAGTTAAATAGAAAATACCCCGGTGAGAAGCAGTTGAGCGAAGAGTGTATTTTGATTCATACTGGCAATGCTAGGCGCTAGAGGTTGTGGCTGGGCTGCTCAGTCCAGGACTTTTAGCTCTTATCCTTGAATCAGGCTTTCTTTGGGTTTCGAGAGGAATAAACGGGAGCAGAGAAATATTCACAAAGCGCTAGGGAACCTAAAAATTACTTATTGCCTCTTAAAAAAAAAAATGTTCAACGGCAATGTACCCTTAAATATTGACGATGAAAGGACCAGCACTTTAATGCTAATTTTGGCTTTCAGATGGAAAAGGGACTTAAAATTTGAGCGGAGAGAAACGCTGTGTTCCACAATCGCCCTTTTTTATTTTATTGATAGCGCTGCCTCCCCGGGACGGGACCTTCCTCCAGCCCTGCCGCAGAYCCCGGAGAATTTATCTGTCCACTGGAAAATATTTAGACAGATATTCGCCAGAGCAAAAAATAAGGGTCCTGTGCGATTCTTTCCCGTTGCAGACCGGTCCTTGMAGGTTTCCGCGGTGGCCAAGCGTTTAAGGCGCTCACACAGACATGGTTTTCTCCTAGGCCCGCGGTGCGGCGGGGATGAATGGCTAGCCGCGGAAAGGGAGGGCGCTGCTCGCGTTTTTCAAACCACGGGGCAGGGAACCGCTTCTCCCCCCACCCCCCTCCCCGTCCCCTTTCAAACCGCCACCCCTCTATTTGTGTTTGCGCTGGGTGCCATCCCCCCGAGGTGGCCTGCCCCGGTGGGGTCCCGGGAAGCCCCGCCGCCGGCCGGCAGCGGGGGCAGCGCGGCCCGGGCGCACGGCTTGGCCCTGCCGCCCGCTGCCGGGCTCGGCGGGGCGCTG